>PVJH01005558.1:0-110909 GCA_004026705.1 Nesogale talazaci
TTTTTCTTTTTTTTTTTTTTTTGAGCAGCTCTCTGCTAATTCTAGGCTTCTTTTCTCTCCATATGAAATTGGTGGTCAGTTTTTCCAATTCTCTTAATTTGTTCATATTTGACTAGGGATAGTTTTAAACTTATATCGTGCCTTGGTAAGATTAACATCTTTACTAAATTGAGTCTTCCAATCCACAGGCATGGGATATTCTTCCATTTGTCGAGTTCACTTTTGATTTTTTATAGTAGAGTCTTGTAATTTTTTTGTATAAGTCTTTTGTGGTTTTGGTTAAACATATCCCTAGATATTTCAATTTGTTCTTGGATAAACTACATGGGGCTGCCTTCTTGATCTCCCCTTCCTTCTTGATATCCTCTTCCATGGTCTTGTCCAATGTAAATAGCAAACCAGTAGGCGTCTGTTTGTTGATCATGTATTCTGCCACTCTTCCATATTTCTCTACTGTAGTCAGTACTCCTGCTAAGGAGCTTTTGGAATTTTCAATGTGTGGAATCAGGCTGTCTGCAAATAGTGAGAGTTTCACATCTTCTTCTCCCAGCTAGACACTTTTAATGTCCATCCGCTGTCTTATGTCATTAGCTAGGGCATTCGGTATGATGTTGAATAGAAGTGGTGACAAGGGGCACCCTTGTCTGGTCAACTTTTTCAACAGGATTGATTACATGTTTTCTCCATTCACTGCCACTTTGGCTGATTGGTTTTCATAAGGCGCTTGAATTACCTTGAGTAATTTTCTCTCCATTCCTATTTTCTTGAGGGTCTTACTAAGAAATGTGTGTTGGATATTGTCAAATGTTTTTTCCACATCTATGAATACTATCATGTGATTCTTACCCATTTTTTCATCAATGTGATGAATAATACTGATGAATTTGGGAGTGACAAATTCAGTGCTAGAATGAATTCCATCTGATCATGGTGGATGATATGTTTTATCCACTTTTGTATTGATTGCTTATTCTGTCTGATGAGTCTGAGGCAACTAAATGGTAGAGGTTTTGGGTGTCAAAGAAAAATGTAGTGGTGAAAAGATATGCTTGGTGTTGCCAAAACATAGGTTAGGAAATAAGAAATAAGAAAACAGGGCTGCCTTTTCAGAGCTCTCTGTTCCTCTTCTCCAAAAAATGGAGACAGAAAACCAGAAACAAGTGGAAAGTGGGCAAAAACCATGTTTGTGAACCCTACAGGTAAAAAAGAGGGGTGTTTTCCAAATCAAATCCTGACTGGGAAAAGTATATGTTGGCAGAGGCCAGTACTTAGAGAGTTCTCAATGAGTCAACCATCTGTCGCACAGTCCCTCCCTGGTGTCATGTGCTTAGCTAATCCTCCAGATGGTGAGAGGAAGAGATGAACCCATACTTCGTGTACTCAGGACAGGACAGTAGCTAATCTAAACCCAAGGAGGATGATGGCCTCCCTCCCTCTATATAACTGGGAAGGTGGATGCATACCCAGGGAATGCAGACTTAAGTGGGTCAGGTAGGTGTTAAAGAAGGAAAGCTGAGAACATGTGGCTTCACTCCAAGTACTGGAAATGTAGAGGGAATGTTTCCTGCTCACTAGTGGCTACAGACACACTAAGTTGATCTCCAATGCTTGAATTGAGTATCATATAAATGAGCAGCAATGCATAGGCCAAGGAATGGACTGGCATTTAGGGGCATTTTCTTTCTTTCTCTATATAAACCTTCTGAAGGCAGCTATTTCAGCCATTGTTCTACATTTTTTGGCAACCACGAGGGCAATCTTGAGACTGAACCTTGACAATAGCAGCAGACAACTCTGATGTTGAGATTTTTTATTCTAGGTTTTGTTCATTAGCTTTTATTTTTAATTGCTTGTTTGATTTCCCTCCTCTACTATATGCATGTGAGCAAAGGAGAGACGGATTGGTCTGTCTGTTATTTGAGTGTGTTTGTTTGTACGTTCTTATTTTGTTTTGATCTTTGAAAATTCTCTTTTCTCAGAAGTGGCTGCCACCTCACAACCCAAACATCTCCAAAACCTTCAGCAGCTACAAACAGTGTCCAGAAACTAGCACTGTTTTCAAAACAATTTGCATAATACATAGAAACAAATGCAAACCACATTATGTCTCTTAAGTGTAAGATGATATAGAGACCAGGACTTATCTTACATCATGAATCAACTTGAAAGGGGTGTGACTGAATTTAAGAAAAATTAGTACAAAATGTTAAAAAAGGATATGTTTCATTGAAGGGGGTCTGTGAAGCATAGGCACTGCAGAGCCCAGAGCTCCATTCGGCTTGTATAGTCTTTAGGTTATGCTGCCAGAGTGCTCACACCTGGGTTGCACACAGGGTGACTTACAATTATGGAGGCATACAAAGAAGAGTTAACATTTCAGTAGATTTAAGCACAGATGGGAGGCAACGACAAGGCTGGGAACATGAAGAAACTGATTAGTTTGCAGGACACTGGTCTCTCTAGATAAGAAAAGTGGGATAAACGATCTGGAGAAGAAAACAATGGTTCTGACATCCAGGGGGACATGGCAGTGCTCGAGGCAGGAGAAAGGAAGTGGGTGCTAAAAAAACCAGGGACAAGTGAACAACCAGTGAGTCAAAAACTATGGAGAGGAAGGTGTAGATGGCCTGGTAGGGATTGATCAAAAGCAATGTAACTGAAAGGAATCATTGAAACCCAAATAAAGGCTGAACATGACAGAGGGACAAGAGGAAAGTCAAAGGAAATAGAGGAAAGACCTAGGAGATTAAGGACATTTATAGAGGTCTAATTACATGCATGTACATATGTTAATATAGTTATATATGACAATAGAAAAATAAATCTATGTCCATATATCTATAGGTTTAGTATTTAGCAGAGGGACATTGGGCCTCTACTCAAGTACTCCCTCAATGCGAGAACACTTTGCTCTATTAAAGCATCCCATGATGCTCATCTTCTGACATGATTGCTAAAGACTAAGTGGGTGCATAAGCAATTGTGTTGAAGAAAGCCAATTATGTCTGGCTATCAAAATATATAGTGTCTGGGGTCTTAAAGGTTTGAAGACAAACAAGTGACCATGTAGCTCAGAAGTAACAAAGTCCATAGGGATGAAGCACACCAGTCTGTGTGTTCACAAGGTGTCTATGGAGTCAGGTATCCGGTATCAAAGAACAACATAAAAAAATGCTATCATTGTGAATGACGGAGAGTGCCGATTAGGGACCCAAAGCTCCTCTTTAGGCAACTGACACGTCCTTACAGAACAGTTGTGGGGAGGAGCCAAAGAGAATGCAGCAGAGCCCCGCTGAAACATACGGCTTTTCTCTAGTTCTTAAGTACCCCCCCCCCCCCACACACACACACTATCATGATCCCAGTTCACCTTACAGACCCGGCTAGACCAGAGCATGTACACTGGTACAGACTGGACTTGGAAACAGAGAATCCAGGACAGATAAAGCCCGAGGACCAATAATGAGAGGAGTGATACCAGGAGGGTAAAAATGATCAAGGGCTCAGGAGAGAGTGAGGGTGGAGGGAGAAGACAAAAATAAGGAGTTGATACCAAGGGCTAAAGTAGAAAGAAAATTTTTTGAGAATGTATCTTTAGATCTTTGATAATATTTGCACCTTAGGAAAAAAACTAGCCAAATTTAAAAAAAATTACTCTTGACTGCTTTCTGCAGCCTCTGCTAAGGAAGGAGGTGCAAAGTGTCCATCTACTTAGGTGGAGAGACATGTCATTCATTCCTTCATAAGCTCCCATGACTGAGCTGTCAGCTTTCTCCCAGAGCCAGGAGCAGTGGAAGGTGGTGGTCCTGTCCTGATTACCTGACAGGAAAAATAAAACAGACCCCCCCACCCCATGTATAAATAGCAAGATATCTTAAAGCACACAAGAAAACAAATTAGGGTGGTACATTAAAATGACAAAAGCATAGAGAAATTGATTTTTCTGAAAAAGAAGAGTATTGGAATTCCCCACTAGGATCTTCAGAAAAATGATATTCAGCTGATTCTAGTAAATCAGGGAATGGATTGAGAGTGCTAAATAACAATTTTAAAGATAGAAGAACTCAAGAAAATACTACAGGAGCAATATGACAATATAAATGAAAAATTTAGAACTCATACAACTCCAAACAGAAATTCAGAAAGTAGATACTGAGATATTAGAACTAGTTCACATACCAAAAGTACAGAGTGGGAGCAGTAACATAATTAAAGCCTAAAATAATGAAACTGAAAATAAATCTCTTGAAACTAAGCCACATGAAGGACAATAAATGAAAAAGATTTAAAAACATGGAAAAAATCCAAGAAACCTATAGTACCCTATCAAAAGGAATAATATGCATTTGATTAACATTCCAGAACAGAAAAAAAGTGAACAAATTACAGTGAAAATTTTACATGAATTACTAGAAGCAATGAAGCTCATATGGAAGTAGCACACCAGCTGTTTGACCATGAGGGGTCAAAGGGATCAGTTATCAGGCATCACAGAACATAAAACCATATCATTGTGGGCCCACCTTCCTGATGTAATCATTGGAGACAAATGTTTGTATAAGCAAAGGTGATGAGGAAAAAAGGTAACTCGGAAGCAAAAATGCCCACATGGAAGAAGCACACCAGTCTGTCGAAGGGCTCAGATATCAGACATGAAGGACCAAAATGTCATATCATTGTGAATGAGGGGAAGTGCAGAGTGGTGACACAAAGTCCATCTGTAGGCAACTGGACATCCTCTTACAGGAGGGTCAAAGGGATAAGGTAAGCCAGTCAGGATGCAGTGTAGCAATGATGAAACCTACAACTTTTCTCTAGTTCTTAAATGCTTCCTCCTCCCCATTATCATGAACCCAATTCTATCTTACAACTTCTGCTTAACCAGAGGATGTACATTGGTAGAGATGGAAACTGGAAATCCAGGAAATCCAGGATAGATGATCCCTTCAGGAACAGTAGTGAGAGTGGGGATACTGGGACGGTGGAGGGAAGGTGGATAGAAAGGTGGAACTTTTGATAAGGATCTACATATAACCTCCTCCCTGTTGTATCGACAAAAGGGAAGTGAATGAAGGGATACATTGACAGTGTAAGATATGACAAAATAATAATAATAATTTATTAATTATCTAGGACTCATGAGGGAGGTGGGAGTGGGAAGGGAGGGGAAAAGTGAGAAGCTGATACCAAGGGCTTAAGTAGAAAGCAAATGTTTTGAGAATGATGAGGGCAGCAAATGTACAATTGTGCTTCATATAAAATGGATGGATGTATAGATTGTGATAAGAGTTGTATGATCCCCCAATAAAATGATTTGAAAAAAGAAAAAGAAAGAAAATGCTATATCAACTACAAAAAAGAAAGGAAGGAAGGGAAAAAGAAAAAAGGAAAGAAAGAAAATACCCAGTCAAGAAGCTAAAGAAACCTATTTGATCATAAAATAAAAACCCCAAACCTATTTGATTATAAAATAAAAGTATGGTCATAAATGACTCAAACTTTCTAACATCAAGTAAAAGGTAAGACTCTCAAAAGCAACTCAGAAAAAATATGACCTATTCAAGGAAATTGATAAGATGGTTTTGATATTTTTCAATAGAATGTAGGGAGACAAGAAGATAATGGAATGACACATATAAAATAGAAAAAAAATATTTCCAAACAAGAATCTTATATGAACAAAATTTCCTTCTTAAATACAAGGTAGAAATAAGGACATTGCAGACAAACAAACTATAGAGTAATTTTTAAAGTAAGACCAACCTAGCAAAAATACAGAAAAGGGCCCTTTGAAAAGAAAATCAACAACAGTAACCTAAAATCCATATGTAGGACTCCATTGCCAAGAAAACAACCAACAGAGTGGAGCAAGAATGGAAGATTTAAAGTGAGGAATACAATATAGCATTCTGAAATGAAAGTCAACAGTAGAAAAATAAAAGGAATGGAGTAGAAATAGAACAATCACACCAAGAAGTTGAGTAAAAAACTAGAATGAGTTTAAACTTAGAACAAATATAAGTATAAATAGACTAGCCTCAAAGAAAATAGTAAAACTTCAATAAAATAAAAAATTGTAAAACAGAAATCTACTATGATTAAGATATAAACATAAAAAGCTGAGGTGTGATAAGAGAATCCACAAGCAAGATGAAGACAACACAGAAAATGATGATGAAGAAACAAGTAAAACCATACAAATACATATTAAAATAGCGATAAAATTAAAACTATCAAATTCAACATTGAGTGTAAACTGATTAAGTTCACCTGTTAAGAAACAGTGACTAAAAGAACAAAAAAAATACGAGTCATTAGTATACTGTTTACAAGAAATATCCTTTGACAGAAAGACAAAGACATTAAAAATCAAAGGATAGAAAGCCATGTATCCAGCTAACCAATTTCTCAAAAATAGAGATCCAAGTAAAAGTCATTCTTAAAGACAAGATGATTATATAATGATGAAATCTACAATTAAAGAGCATTAAACCATATGCACCCAAATAAAAGAACCTCAAAATATATAAATCAAACTATTACAAAGTTGAAAAGACAAAATGGCAATATAATAATTATAGAAGATTTCCATACATAATTCTTGAGGAAATACAGGCCAACTGGAAAGGAAGTTAATTAAGATACAGAAGTACTAATAGCACAATTAGTCAACTTGATTTCTTAGACATAAGATCACTTCACTAAAAAATGGCACCATATACATTCTTATCCAGCATACATAATAGCAGCAAAACAGACTCTTTGTCACCAGCAGGAAAGAAATAAAAATTAGAGCTGAATCAGAAAGAATCGTGTCTGAGATATTAAAAGGCTTGTTTTCAAACAAGCAGCCATCAAAGAGCTGTTCCAGCTAAGTCCTCATGAAATAAACACACAAGCCTGTATGATTCAAGGTTTGTAAATAACATAAACCAAATCTAAAGGAGGGAATGGTTTCAGAGTTGAAATTGAAAACACTTGGCTTACAGATGGCTATGGATGACAGTGGAAACCAAAAGCCGTCTTCAGGGTCCACACATGAATTACGTCTCCTGTGAACCCCTTCTGATCATACTTGATTAATGTGAATAGCACTGTTATACAGAAAACATTGTAAATTTGATAATGGTAGGTGTAGTAAGGCCAAGGTGCAATATATTACATTGGATCTTCCCTTTGATCCTTTTGAAAATTGGTTCAATTTTTGTTTCTTTAGTGAAAGGAAAATATTTGGGATTAAGCTCTTAGGGAATCTGCTCTGACCATGGACCAGAAATGTGGATAGCCATACTAGCATGCAGAATACATTAGAAAATGAATTGTTTCAGAGGCAATTAGATTAGAATTTATTATCCCATCATTTGATATCCCTTATTAGCAATTTAAACTCATTATAGATTTTAATGCTTTCTGTTTTATGGAGTCTTTTATGTTTAAATGATATTCTTGTTAGCTTTTATAAAATATTTTTGTATGTTAAATTCAGCATAGGTGAATCCAGGGAGATAATATTTGAATTAATGCTTCTGTGGGGTATGGCAAAGGAAGCTGGAATAAAAAGGGGAGCTAACAGTGAGTACACGAATGATGGAAATATTCCAAACTGATTGTGGTTATGATTGTTGTGGCAGTTATGCAATCACCTGTCAACTTGCAAAGGGGTGGAGTCTAGCCTGTCAATCAGGTCTCTCTCATGTTGATAACCTCAGTTGAAAAGCGCTATGGAGCTAAATAGCTCACTGCAGGCCAGATACACACACTCTCTCTCTGCTTCATCTTCCTTCTGACAAGACACATGGAGCTACATTGATGAAGTTTGAGCCCGGGCCTAGAGAAAGCATATGGAGGCCACTGCCAGCACTGAGTTGCTTCCAGTGTCACTGGATCCATATGATTTTCCACCCAATGGCCTGTGATCTTCCTGCATTCACCATGATTGCATGTGCTGTGGGAATCTAAAAAGGAACTTAGAAACTAGCATTGGGCATAAGGGTAAATATCGAATCTGTGGAATGAATCTTTCTTAATATACAATTACTCTGATATAAAGCTCTTTCTTATGCATATGTGGGTATCCATGGTTTTCTTTTTCTAATCCATCCTGAATAAAATATTCTGGTCCCAGGAGTGAGGTACTAGAGAGACAGATCATGAAGATGGAGAGTGGGTGCTTGTTTAACATTTGCCTCATGCTAGATTATCTTCATTGATTAGCCAGAGCCTTTACAATTTGATCTAGCACACCACTGCAAAGAAGATTTGGAAGTTTTTTGAGTGCTCAGGACAGGTGGAGGTAAAGACTTGTCTAGTGGACTGTAGACAGATTGAAGAAGAAAAGTAATACTTTGGATCTTTGAATCGTTAATTAATGGTTTGTGTTTGAAGCTGGAACCATGAAGAAACTCTCCTCTCTATGAATGAACTGTAAAGAGAACCTTGGCAGCCTGAAATGCTTGCTAGGTGGCCACCTGGATCCATTTGTTAAGTGGAAGGGGGGAAATTGCAGCAATAAAGAGATGGGTTGAAGGGGCTGAGCCCTGGCGGCGTAGTGACTGAGTGCGGGACTGTGGCCCACTGGCTTGGTGGTTCAAATCCAGCAGCAGCAAGGCTGGGTTGCTCCCATGACCATCATAGGACAGTGATGCCAAAACAAACAAAAAAAATTGAGATGGGTTGAGTCTGTCCACTGACATCTGTGAACCTGGTTCACAGGGACTAGAAGAGAAAATAAGAGTGCATTGACTGGTCTGAAGTTCGTGATTTAGCATAATAGGGCTAGGATTTTTGAGACTTTGTGATGGGGCCCATGATCTAAAGGCAAGACAGTTAATGGTGAGTTGATGGTATCCTGGTGAGGCTAAGTGAGGCAGCCCATATTGAGTTGACCAGAACCCAACCAGATAAAGAGATTTTTGAGCCTATGAACTGGTGCAGAGTACTGCTGACTTTATGGATGTCCTATCATTATTTGAGTTTTCTTATGGATGCAGACTTCACAAGATTCCAAATGGAATGAAGATTCTTCACATCAAAGAATATAATTGTCTCCTTAGATCACTGGGTTAATGTAATTGGGTGGTATAGAAATTGGATACCCCATCTTGGGCAGAGAAAGGTATGAAGTCACTGGCTTATAAACTTTCATAGGTGCAGGAATATATTCATAGGATTAAGGTGTAGGTGTTATTTAACTGCAATTGTTAGGTATAGAAAAGTTTCTGTTGCTCACTTATAGAATATTAAGACTAAATGGGGTCTGGATACATTTTTTAATTATATGCATTTTAGTTTTATCCCGTAAGGTATAAATATAATTTTATCATTTTTTAAAAAAGTATATATGTCCAAAGAGCTGTGTAGAAAAGTCAAGTTGACAAGAGTGGTCTGTGGCAGTTACATAATCTTTTGTCAAGTTGCAAAGGGGTAGAGTCTAGCCTGTCCAACAGGTCGTAAGTTGATGACCTCATTTGGAGGCACCACAGAGATAAATAGCTCAATGAAATACTTAAGAAGAATCTTAACCAGAGCAAAAATCAAGACTGGAGGCAGGATACATGCACACCTTCGTCTTCATTTTCTTGCTGATAAAACAGATGGAGCTACAACAGAGCCCTGAAACTGAAGGAGCCACATGGAGACCCTTGCCAGCGCTGAGATGATTCCACTGACTCCACAAGACTCTCCACCCACTGGCCTGTGATCTTTCTACATTTGGTGTCATGCTATGTGTTTCATAAGTCTGAAGAAGACTTTATAGATTGGTATTGGACATATGGATTAATATCAAACTTATGGACTTGACCTGAACTTGGCTGGGATATTTTCATAACATACAATTGCTCTTTTATATAGAACAGAGTTTTCATTTGACTGCCCATGGATTTGTTTCTCTAGCCCACCTATTTTCTAACACAATTGTAAAACTCCTCTTGATGCAGTGGAACCACGCAAATTTATTGGTGTATGTCAATTATACATGAATAAATCTGTTGAAAAAAGACTAGAGTAGAAATAAGTGAATCAAAAAATACTAATCAATAGGACAATAAATTTTATTCCTTGAGAGGATTAACAAATTGATAAGTTAGTGGAAAACTTAAAAAAAGGAAATTAAGGGATAAAAGCAAATATGAATAAATAGAATGGATGGCATGACACCAAAACCTACATATAAATATAAATATAAATAAATATATATATATAATGATATTATGAGGGTGGGGCTGGCCTCCAATAAATTTGAAAACCTAGAAGAAGTAGAATATATTTTAAAAAGACCTTTACTTACATAAATTAATTCATCTGATCATATATTCTTGAGTGCTAGCCAACCTGAGTATAAACCAAAGAACCTAATTTTACCACAAAAATGGGGAAAACTTATTGACTCAAGTATAAGCCTATGGAGGGAATTGTTGCAGCTAAGGGTAAATTTCAAAGTAAAAAGATATCAATAACCTAATCAGTAGGTTAAATATTTTTGAATATATATTTTAAAGAAAAACAGTAAACTTTGTAAGTGGAAAACAGGGTCAGCAGAAACAATATGGTATTGACAATAACTTTAAAAGTACTAAAACCTTAGCTCAATCAGCAATCACTCTAAAACACAAGCGTTAAAATCCTTCCAAACTAAATTTCTCCCCATCATCTGTATGTCCAAACACAACTTCAGCTTCAGCTGGTGTCAAGTTATCAGCATAGACATTGTCATTATCACTGAGTTCACAGCACCATCACGGCTGCTGTCCTCATACAAAGTGCGGTCTTCACTGCCATCCATAGCAATACTAATCCACATTTCTTGAAGGCGCATTGAGCCATCACCTCTGGAATCTTTTCCCATGCATACATCCCAAACACACTTTACTATCAATTCTGTGTTGTGCTTCATCAGATTTCCAACTTTTGTCAGTCAGTTTGACCATTTGACATCCATTTGTACCTCCTCTTTCATGCTTGGTCTTTGAAAGGTTTATTTAAATACACATCTAGGGGCTGCAATGCAAATGTAAGCCCAACTGGAATAATGGCCATAATCAGAAGCATATTCGACAATGAGTCCAAATAAATGTTAATAAAAAATAAAACATAAAATATAGCAGACTACGTACTGTAAATAAATGTACTGTATATCCAAGACCAGAGATATACCCATACCTGTATTCAGCAATGCTTGGGTGGAGCAAGGAGATGTGACCAAGCACGGGTAATACTGTAAAAGTTATGTCATTGGTCACAGTTCTGGAGAAGAGCAGGAGAAGAGTTGCCGCATCTGACATTCATCTGACAAGGATGCAGTGAGCCCCAGGTATCAGCACACAGAGATGGGCAGGTTCTTGCCTAGTACAGCATGGATGACACAGAAGCTGTGAAAAAAGAAAAGGGGTGATATCAGCAGTCATCGTACCACCACCAGAGGCTGCAGATGCCCACAGATGAGTGGGAGATACAGGAGAACACCCATATTGCTCCGGAGAACAGGTACGAGGGACCCTCACTCGAGTTTAAGTTGAGGGGGTCTTTCTCAACATAAAAAATGTGCTGAAAGACAGCTAAGACACAAGTATATGTGATAACATAGAAAACCTCAAAGCTTGTATAACACAAAAAGAAATAAATCAGGCCATTACAAATCACAAGAACCAAAAATCACAGGACAAGATAGTTTTACTGGGGAATTATACAAAGCATTTATAGAAGTGTAAGCATCAGTCCTTGTCAAGCTATTCCAAAATACAGAAAAGGACAACACACTACCTAGCTTATTTTTATGAAGCAAGTATAACCTGATAGCAAAACCAGACAAAAACACGACCAAAATAGAATAATGTCAATCGATATCCCAGTTGCAGAAAAAGCATTAGACAAAATTCATTCTTTAGTTAAAAAAATAGAAATATAAAGACTATTCCTCACCATAATAAAGGTCATATATGAAAAACAAATTTCCACTTTTTTTTCTCACTGGAGCAAAACTGAGAACATTCCACTTCTGAATAGGAACCAGACCGGATAACCTTTATCACAACTCATATTTAATGTACCCTTGGAAGTCTTTCTAGATCTATTGGACATCATAAATAAATCAAATGGTAAAGAAGAAGTAAAACTCTTTCTGATTGACCAAAACATGATTTTATATATAGAAAACTCTAAATACTCATTAAGATAACTGTGGAAATTTATTGAAAAAATTTTCAATATGGCCAGTTATAATATTATCATAAAAAATTAATAGGACTCATATATTAGGAAAAAAAAACCCTGATAAGGAAATTTGAAAAGATACAGTTTAAAATAGCCACCCAAAAGATGAAATGCTTAAGAATAAATCTAACCAGAGGAAAAAAAGACTTATGCAACATAAACCAGAAACCCTACTGCAAAAAATCAAAATAGACTTACCGGTACATAAATAAATGTAAGAATATTGCATGTTAATAGATAGGAAGATGAAATATAATGAAAATAAATATAACCAAATGCAATCTATAAATGTAACAAAATTCTTATCCAATTTCCAGCACTTTTTCACCAAAGTAATGGATAAATTAATAGCAAACTTTATATGGTGAGGAAAGGACAAGCAAAACACTACTTAATAATAAATAAGGAGTTCTTCTTGTCCCCATTTTTAAAATCTATTACACAGGCAATGACATACCGTAGCTATGTAAATAAAAGGAATAAAGTAGACAATTAAGAAATACAACTGAGTACCCACATAGACTTGATTTTTTTTATAAAACTGTAACAAGAATTAAGTGGAAAACAGATACTCTTCAATAAATGATTCTTGAAACATTGGATTTCCACCTGGAAAACAATAAAATAGGATTCATATCTTACACTTTTCTATCAGGATACACATACATAAATGAATTAAAGATGGATTAAAGACCTAAATACAAACCCTAGGACAGCCAATAATATCAATAACAAATAGTGACCAATTGAGGGCTCCAATACAAAACATTAACTACCAAACATAAGTAAAAACACCTCCAATACAGAAGATATATTAGACCTTATAAAATTACAATATTACAATACAAAATACAAAATTAGAAGAATTGATTAAAAGAGTAAAGATAGAACCAACATATTAGGGAAAGAAATTCTTTCTCAATATTATATCAGATAAAAAGCTAATCTCAGAAATTCATAGAAAATTTTAACACCTCAATAAGAAACGCACGAACTACCCAGTTTAAAATGGGCAAAAGACAAGAATAGACAATTCACCAAACACAATAACCAAGCATCCAACGACTATTTGAAGAAATTCTCGCGGTCATTAGTTATAAGGATGATGCAACAATAATGAAGTATCACCTCATGCCACACTGATAACAAAAAAAAAATGACAAAAACAAAAAAATAAGAAAATAAATTCAAGAGAGGATGTGGGATGATTAAAACCCTTATATATTGCTGAAATAATATCAAGTGTACAGGGACTTTTGAAAACAAAAACTACCAAAATGGACGGAGGAATCAATAAATAAACTTTAGTAAATACACATTTTACATTATTATCTCTAGAAAATAATGGTGAAAATAAAATACTTGGTAACATGACAAATTTGCAAACATTATGCTGAGCAATATCAGACAATTTCATAAAATAGATTTCACACCAAACAAGCTGACTTTGAAAGCCAGGGAAAGGAAGGCTAGGGAGAAAGGATAGAAAAAAAGAGAGAGGAAAGATCAGGTGGAGAATGAAATGTAAACAAATAAAACCTACATTTTATTATGCTAGATAGAATGAAAGGAAGCTCCTTGGTGTTTTTAGATTGATTTACTGGTTCAAAATTGTTTTTCACGGAGGAACCCTTGTGGCCTAGTGGCACTGATCTGTTATTCATGAAGTCAGCAGTTTAAACCTATCAGCTGTTCTGTGCATGGATGAGGAGGGAGATGACTCATGCAAAATCTCAGAAACCCTTTTAGGCATTTCTACTTGGTCTTGCATAGTCACCATGATTCCACATCCACTCAAGTGAATGTGAAAATGCACTCATCGATATCGCCTCTAACGTCCTCACAGCTGTGCTTCGGCAAGTCTGAGAGACGGTTAGCTCCTACCATGAAACTGTGGTAATGTGTGCCCTTGCAAGGTGTCTGTCTTTCTTTTTATTTTGCAATAATTCCTCCATGTGGTTGCATAAACAGAGAACACTTCTTGATGACTTCAATTTCTAATTTTACATGCTACCGCAGGCATTTCTTCAACCATTTCCTTAGTAAATTTAATGAAACAGTTAATGGGAATATAGTTAATCAGATGGACTCAAATTACCAATGTCATAAAGAAAACTGTTGATAAAGAAACATTTATTGTGCTTAAAGATAATTTGTAAACCTGTGCTATAATTATTGATTAACTCATTTGAACTCTTTTGCTCCTGAGGTAGTTTCTTTTCACAGTAATATATGGACTTAAGGAAACATATCCCATTTTATTGATAGTGAACTCAATATTTTTGACCAAATATAAAGAACTTTACAAATTTATGGAAAAATTCATTGCTTTTAAGTTTTATGATCCTTTCCCCACAGCTTTTTAAAGCTCCCTCCAAAATATTAGCTTAGCAAAAGGATGCTAAAAATACCCTTGACACATTCTTATTCTCCAAGTTCTTCATTATGTTATTTTTACTAGATAATGTATTTTCCCCTTTTATACAAGTCAGATATAAAGTACTGTTCCCATTTTTAAGGAAGAGCTACATAAATGCAGATTGTAAGAACCAAAATCTAAGAGGGGGAAAAAACAGCTTATTTTTAAATTAAGCAAACATTCTGGCATAATGAGCCATGTAATTAATCTAGGAACAAAATGATAAAGCCTCTAATCTTACATATATTCAACTGGCTCTTTGTCCATTTGGTTACTAACTCAAGTGTTTCATTTAATACTCCAAGTTAATGAGGGTTCACATATTCTAACAAGATGACCATTACAGGATTTGTACCTCAAGTTCAAGGTTCTCTGAAGTCTGGAAAGCAAGTACAAGTAGTAAATAGAGGAGAGGAGAAAGGTGTTTGTACAAGTATGCAAGCTCAAGTATCAAGATGAATGTACAAAATGACTACTGCAATGAGCTCAAACATAACAATTGAAAGTTGGTGCAGGACTGTTCACCGTCTCACTTGCTGTCCATTGGGTAGCTATAAATTGGAGTTATGCCCAAGGTACCTAACCACAAAAATAATTTAGGTGCATGGACAGGCAGACAGAATGATTGATTAGATAGATAGATAGATAGATAGATAGATAGATAGATAGACCCATCCCATACTCAAAGGGGCTTGTCAATAAATGGGAATTATAATGTCTTTCATTTATTTATTTTATTTTTAATTATGGATTGAGGTTATATTAAAGACTATCAGCTTGGCATTCAACAATTCAAACTACTCATCAACAGTTACACCCATAGTTACACTCTGATTTCTCTTCTCCCTCTTGTGCATTTCCATCCCTTTTCAACTTAAGTCTATACCTTTCAACCTTCTAGTGCCTAGATTCATCATCCCACCTGTGTTAGTCTGGGTAGATTAGAGGAACAAATTTCATAGACATGCATATCGATATGGAAAGAGTTTATATACAAATGGAATGTGAAACTGAGAAGGTATTCCAGCCCAGTCCAGTTCAAGGTCATAATTCTGATATTAATCCATATGCCCAAAATCAGTCTATAAAGTCTCCTTCCGACTCATGAAGTCACACGTCAGTGGGTGCAGAATCCTGGCAGGGGTCTCCACATGGCTCCTCTCTTCCAGGGCTCAGGGTCCATCAACAGCAGAAGCAACTCATCGCTGCCAGAGGTCTCCATGTGGCCGTCCCAGCTTCAGAGGTCTGGCTCCATCAGGGCAAAACTGTGTGGTCTCTCTGCTGGCTCCTCCAGCTTCTCAGACGCTGCCATCTTGTCTGTGATTAATCGTCTCTGAAACTAACTCCCAACAACTGGGGAAGATAGCTTCTCATCTTCACAAGGGAAATATCATGAGATTTCCCAGAAGTCTCAGGAGAAAGTCATGCCCACATAGAGGCCTCTTTGGCTACTCAACCGCTATCTCCAGATTAACAGGCCAGACTCCACCCCTACATTTCAATCATAAAATTAGCATAAGCACATGACTGCTACACCACCCATGCTGCCCTTCCCTTAGGAACCTCTGAAATGCTAGTAATTGTCTTGTTATTTATTGTTATAGTAGTACTTATCATACAATGTTTCTTTCTTTTAAAAGCAACTAACTTCATTAAGCATAATGTTTTCTAAGTGCATCCATGTCTTGAGGTGCTTCATGGTTTTAAATCCTCATGTAAAGCCTCATTAACAAAATATTGCCTATTATTTTATTGTGTGTATATTCCAAATTTCCTTATCTAACTTTCTACTTATGGATTTTGGTACTTTCCAATGTCTTGGTATTGTAAACATTGATGAAAATAGAAAAAGATGAAAATAGGAATGAAAATAGGAATGAATATATCTATTCATTTTATGTCTCTTACTTCTTTAGGGTATCTATCCATCAGAGGCATTGCTGGATCATATGACATTTCTATTCCAAGTTGTTTGAGGTAGTGTCACATCATGTTCAACTCTAGTTGCACATAGTTAGAGGCCCACTACTGGTGTGTAAAACTTCCATGAACTCTGTACCCTCTCTAGCATTGTTTTTATTTTTTCTTCTGTTTGAGTGTCATTATTGGTATAAGTTTGGGTCTCATTATTGCTTTACATTACCCAGATCGCAATTGATTGTGAGCATTTTTCTTTTTTCTTTTTGGCATCATTGCTCTCTGGTGGGAGTAGGAGACCCAGTCTTGCTCCTGGAGAGCTGCTGCTGGATTTGAACCGCCAGCCTAGTGGGCCGCAGTCCTACACACAACTACTATACCACTGGGGCTCAGCCCGAGCATTTTCTTCTTGTGTTATCATTTGTCTTTGTCATTTGTATGCCATCTTGGACAACTGTGTGTTCATGTTCTTTGTCCATTTTTTAATTGGATTATTATTATCATTATTATTATTTCATATTGAGGTATAAGACTTTCCATAGGATTTAGAAAACTAATGTCTAAAATATTTTCCAGTCTATTCCATATATTATGGACAGATTTATACAGCATCGAGGACTATAATGGCTAATTAGTCCACAGAACAGTATGGAGGATTCAGTTCAACTCACTTCTGTAGAACAGGTAATATACGGAAAGTCTGCAAACTCAACAAGGGCTTCTGGGTCCAATGTCAAAGAAGTAGACAGCTGAGTCTTCTCTTAGGCAATGCAGGCAGAGTCTGCCCACAGGCACCATACAGCAGTATGGTTCACCAACAGTAAGCAGATGAAAACCTTAGCAAAGCAGGCCTAGATGGGATATCAAACAGCAGGATCCTCCAGGCTCAAGCTCAAGTGATTTATACACTGGCAGTGTGACAACCAGGCCTTGAAGTAACCTCAAGCTCTTGTGATAAGATCCATTGGTTGGCAGTCTCACAGGCAGTATAGCTCACAAATTGAGGCAGAGAATTAACTAAAATAGCCACACTCTAGTCTAATCACCAGAGAGAGAGAGAGAGAGAGAGAGAGAGAGAGAGAGAGAGAGAGAGAGACTGAACCATTTTTTAAAGCTCTTTTTAATAGAGGCTTTGTGTTAGTCCAGGTAGACTAGAGGAACAAATTATATAGACACATATATGGATATGAGAAAAAGTTTATATACAAGAGGAATGGGACATTGAGAAAGCATTCCTGCCCAGTCCAGTTCAAAGCCATAAGTCTGATATTAGCCCATATGCCCAATATCAGTCTATAAAGTCTCCTCTGACTCACGAAGTCACAGGTCAGTGGGTGCAGAGTCCCAGCACTGGCAGGGGTCCCCTCATTGCTCCTCATTTCCAGAGATCAGGGTCCATCAACAGTATCCAGTGGTAGTAGAAACAACTCATCACTGGCAGGGGGTCTCCCCATGGCTTCTCCAGTTTCAGAGGTCTGGTTCCATCAGGGTAAGTTCAAGTGGCTTCTCCTTCGGCTCCTGCAGCAGCTCGGACACTACCATCTTGTCTTGTCCATAATTCCTTGTCTCTGAAACTAACTCCCAACAACTAGGGAGATAGCTTCTCATCTCCAGGAGGGAAATATCTCGAGATTTCCCAGAAGTCTCAGGAGAAAGCCATGCCCACACAGAGACCTCATTGGCTACTCAATGGCTATCTCCAGATTAACAGGCTAGACTCCACCCCTATATCTCAACCATCAAATTAACATAAGCACACGACTGCCACAAGCTTTTAATATATATAAGTACATTATTTAGGAGAGGTCCCAGTTATCCATTTTGTGTGTGCTTCCTCTGTTATATATGATAGTATGTCTGTAGTAGTTATATAAGAGTGAAGGGGTGGAATTTAGTCGGTCAATCAGGTCACAGGTTGATCATGCTGCCTTTTGCGTATGACCTTCTCATGAGAAGGATTCTGGGAATTTTCTCTCTTTTGCTCTTCACCTTCCTGTTGACAAGTCACATTGAGTCACATGGAGACCAGTGCTAGACCTGGGATCCTTCCATCATCATTAGATCCATAAGACTTTTCACTCACCAGTCTGTGAACTTCTTGGATTCTGCATCATTGCATGCACCACATGAGTCTGAAAAAGGCTTTATGGACTAAGGTGGGATGTATGGGCTAATAGTTGACTTATGGACTTGATCTGGACTGAACTAGGAGGTTTTCTTAATATACAGATTTTCTTTCATATAAAGTTCTTTCTTATACTTATATGAGTGTCTCTGAATTTGTTCCTCTAGTCAGCCTGGTTTAGCAAAATGTCTATGCCCTGTAATAGGGTCCCACATTTTATCCTATTTCTTCATTGATAATCTTTATAATGCTAATATTTACATTTAGATCTTTGATCCATTTTGAGTAAATTTTTGTACATGGGTCTTGTTTCATTCTTCCACTGATGGCGATACAATTTTGATTGGACCATCTGTTAAATAGACTACCTCTTTCTCATTTCATGTAGATTTGTTAAAATCAATTGTCCATAGATTGATGAATTTATTTCTGGAATTCCCATTCTGTTCCTTTGGCTAATATACCTATAATTGTATCAGCAAGGGGTATTTGAAGTATTGCTTTGACTACCAGACCATGTAATTGGTCTTGAGATTGTGCAGTGTGAGGTCTCATATTTTGTTTGACTTGTTTAGTAGTCTTTTATTTATCTGAGTCTCTTTCCTTTCCATAAATGCAGTTTATTTTATTTCTTAAAAATTGCATTAGGGTCTGGATTGGAAATGCATTGTATTTATAGATTGCTTTTGGTCATATTCATACTTTCACAACCTTAAGTCTTTCTCTCCATAAGTTTACTCTGCCCTATATAGGTATCTGTATTAAGTAGTATAATTTTCTTTTTCTTTGTATGTCTTTCCACCCCTGGTTAGATTATTTCTGAGTGTTTTATCTGTGGTATATCTATTTTGAAAGGGTTTTTATTTTTTCAGAAATGGCTTCTTTCGTATACAGAAATCCAAATGATGTTGGATAGTAATCATGTGTACTGCTTAATCTTTCCATTGCTTCTAACATTTTGAGAGTTATTTCCTTGGGGTTTTGTAAGTGTAAAAATCATATCATGTATAAAGATTGAGTTTCACTTCAAATTTATCCAACTCTGTTTTTTTTTTTAACTTCAGTTTGTGGACTAAGGGTTCAGCTTAAGCATCAACAACGATGTTGACTAGGAGTGGCGAGAGTGGGCATCCTCGTGTGGTTCCTGTTCACCAGGGTCATGCAGTTAATTTTTCCACACCAAGGGAGATGTTGACTACTGATTTTCCCATATATGTGCTCCTAGATCCGCAAAGGTTGGCTGGGGGTGAGGGTGCGGCTGTTTAAGTTCAATGCCCATGACTCCTTGCATTCTGTGCTCAGACTGCTTCAGGCAGCGCAGAGAAAACTGTAAATACAGGCGAGGAGTGGGGCAACAGCCTTGCTTTGACAGACTGCCAAAGTGCTGAGTGACCCTGGAGCTACAAAGGTGGGATGGTGACCCTGGTCCTGAAATGGTTGCAATGTCCAGAAATCGCTCACACCTTAAAGGAAGCTGCAACAGCAGCCTGAGGGGAGGGAAGAACGCAGGGAAGGGGAAGCTTTGTAATGGGTGGCAGTGGAGGTGTGTGGTACATTTGCACAGGACAGTGCACACTTCCATCCTAAGCAAGGAGTCAGTGATTAAGTGGTGCCAGCACCCTGAAGGGCAGCACACAGCGACTGCCAATGTTACCTGCAGAGCGTACCGAAATCTACATGGGCCACTGCACTTCCTTCTCTCTTGTCCGCCCCCTCTCCCTAAGATTCTGAGGTTCGGAGATCTCGCTCCACTTAGACTTGATGTTGTTCTCCAGGTTTCCAGGGAGCCTTGGCTTTCCTTCTCATTGGTCTTCTCTGGGTCTCTGTTGAGGAGCTTCTCCTCTGATTGTTAATAGTCAGACATCTTCCCAGAAGTCCATCTATAGTATCCTTTAATCCCATCCTGGACCCCTCCCATGAACTTCTTGAAGCCCCCTTGTACTTATTAGGGATGACGGGTAATCTAGCTATTTGTGCATTTATATGAATGTCTACTGCATCATAGTTTAAAATTTTCTATGTAAATTTCTATGTAAGGGAATTACATTCTTAATTCTGTTTTAAAAAGTACAATACATAACATATAATTGCAGGTAACCTAAGCACTAGACTACAGTATGAGTATTGCTTAATTATTGAAAGAGCACTTTATGTAGAGGGTGACATAGGGTTTTTATGTAGAGGCCCAAGGTGTGGAAGGAATAAAGGTAAAAGGAATCTACAGAGAATAATGAATATAACAGCTTGCCAAAAGTTATGGACTAGTCAGTTATAAGACTAGAAAATTCATTCTAAGCTAGAATCCCAGTTTATTCATCTTAAATCTAGTACATTGGGTGTCATTGGAAATCAGAACTGATGCAGTACTTGAAGACCCAGGTGCTATGAGACTGGCATGAGGAAGTTATTGGTGATGCCACTACAATCTACATATCTACCAATGAGAATGCACCTTTGAAATGTGTTGTCAACAAGAAAGGCTGTGTGTGGAATACTGAAAAAGAAAATTTTAAAAATGGACAAATTAGGTGACGTATTGTTATGGGATATGAAGAAGGAGGAATAAAAATAAATAAAAATGTCCCTAGGTTTTGACCCTAGCTATAGGGAAGCATGGCCCATTATTAAGTAAGCATAAAAAACAGAGAGATAGGCTGGTTTTGCTCATGGTGGAAGGGAGAAATGATGCACAGGAAAACGTAATCATTATGTGCCAAATTTTCACAGAGATTTTCTACAAAATTATCATTTGCTTTTCTGCAATTATTTCCTGATTCTAGAAGTTGTGCTAAATTACTTTACCATTGTTTCCAAGACCCTGAATTATGGATGCTTAACGGTGAGAAATGAATTAGAGTGGCATGATATTGACAACTGTTTCTGTGGCTTATTATTTGACAGTGTTCTGCAACTTTATTAATCTAATTGAATAGACATTTTGAAATGAAGTGCTTTTATGTTTCAGTGGGATATATAGCACTTTGCATAAATTATACAAAATCCATTTATGTAACCGAGTACTGGATAGAATAGAATAGTATCATTGTTAATTAATCTATATGTGCCAACAAAATGTTTTTCTATGTTATGAGTCAAGAGGGAATCAGTTTGGCTCAAAATATGCGGAGCTATTTTTATTTTTCATTGGGATAGACTTTTTTTAAATGCCCTCGGTCATATTCTCTAGCTCTCGGGGGAACACTAAGTTGGTGTCAAAGGAAAAACCTTGTCTAAAACATTGCATATGTTTATTGCTTATTCACTTTGCTGAAGAGACATTTTCATCCAGAGATAAGTGCATCACTATTTATCCCTATCACTACAAATATATACAGGGTAATAACAGGAAATCAATAAGGGGAAAAGTAAATGGTAGGAAATGCTTTTCTGCTTAGGTAGAAATATAAGAGGAAAATCTTATGCTCTGTACTAAAATATTTAAAACAATATATATAATGTGTCAATCAAAAAGAGTAGTATATACATAAATGTATATATTTGATGAATATCTAAATTTTTTTGCTCTGAGTATAATAAATATATTCATATATGTTTGAACAATATAGAATTATACATATAAAATATATATTTAGATGTATTATATGTTCTTTTTTGTATTATATATTTTTATGATCTTATGATTATATGAAAATATCTACAAATGTATTATATATACTTATGTTATAGATACTTTATGCTTTTGTATGTTTTCTTATATGTGATTATTTCTTATTACATATATTTATGTATTCAATATATTAAATGCTTTGAATGTAAACAATAATTGACATTCATATAATTTAAAATTAAATTTACATTCAGACAGGTCAACATATTTAGTTTATATGCCTAAGCGTCCGTGTAGTTAAGTATATTTTACAAAGAAGAGAAAGATGAATAATTTATACTTTTTTTTCTTTTTTTTTTAGGCATCACTGCCCTCAGGTGGTGGGAGTAGGAGGCCCAGCCTTTGCTCCTGGGAGCTGGAATTGAACCTCCATCCCAGTGGGCCGCAGTCCCGCGCACAACCACTACGCCACCGGGGCTCAGCCCTATACTTTTCTTTTTAAAGCTCATGGGCACATAGCTATCATTTTCAAATACAGGAAAAATGAAAATTTAAAATAACAATTTCCTTCCTAAAATGACCATTTTTTAACATTAGGGTGTTTTTATTTGACTATTAAATATATTTTAATTGTTTTCTCTACAACCATCATTGGCTATAGAATTTATTTTCAATTTCTGAATTATTCATTTTCAACACAGCCTATTTTCAATTTCAGCATCTGAATTTAATTAATTTTATTTTGAAATTCCCAAGAAAGTATTAGTAAGGAAAAGAAAACTAAGCATTTTAACAGAGATAATGAAATACATGAACTATTTTAAGCATGTTATTTTATGTAAGTCTTCTAAACTTTGTGGCATGTTTTATTCACATTCACCCCCTTCCGTTGAGTTGATACTGACTCCCAGTGACCCCTGTGTTAGTCTGGGTAAACTAGAGAAACAAATCCATGAACACATATATGCAAATGTGGAGGCTTATATAAAAGAGGTATTAAATATTGAGGAAATAGCCCAGCCCAGTCCAGATCCATAAGTGCAATATTAGCTCATGTGTCTGATACCAATCGATAAATTCCTCCTCACACTCACGGAACACATGCAATTGTTGGGGCATTCCTGGCAGGATCTGTGGATCTGGGGAAAAGGTATAGAAAGTACAGGATTTCGCTGCGTCTCCTGGAGTGGTCTTGAAGCTGCTGGGTATCCGCACCCTTAGGTCCCTGGAATTTGTTCTTCCAAGTTTCTTGGAATATTCCAGTCTTGAGACAGGTGGAAGCTGCTGGGTATCCACATTTCCATGACTCTTGGAAAAAACTCGTTTCAAGACAAATAAGACTCCAGGCCAGTTCGCCTGACAACCTTCCGTTTTAACCTGTGAAACACAACCTATCAGATTGCTTCTAGCTTCCCCATAGTCCAGCTAAGATCCTATAATATAATTGGATTCTAAGATCCTGTATACAATTGCATGATAGTGTCCTGTAATGCAATTGGATGATTGATCCTGTAATGTGATTGGACAAAATACTCTTGTAAGACAATTGCATGGGCTGACTCAACCAGCTGCACCTCATTTGCACCTAACCAGAAACACCGCATTAACATAGCCCACAGATTGGGCATAGCATTTTTTTGTGTGTTGCAAACCTGTGACCTTTTAAGAATGTATTTGAAAACAAGGAAGTATGTGAAGGAAGTTATTTCATCAGTTAATGTAGCATATATAAGGCTTGCAAAAGCTATAATGAAGCTAGATGTGATTTGTTGAGTCTGGGCTTCAGAGTCTGTGATGTCATCTCCCTCACTTCCCTGCATACCAGACCTGTTCCTACAGTTGGTGCCCGGACAGGACACCACAGGAGGATCAAGGCAGGGTGATTCTGGCAGTGGGTAATTCACTCTCTCAAACTCAGAAAACCAAGCTGAACATATTGAAAGGGATTCTAGAGGAAAGGCCCGTAAATGTTTCTGAAAAGCATATTAAGACTTTTCACGGGCACATTTTACAACTTTTCCCTGACTCCTAGCGGGGTAAATATGGAATGAACATACCTAGGCAAAAATTACAGAAATAGCTCAGTTCAGAGGGAGTAAGGGGCTGGAATTGCCAGTAATCTTTTTTCCAGTCCCTACTGCTGTTTTGAGCTGTCTTTGTGGCTCAGCACTCTGTCTCTGATCCTTGGGAGTGAACTTAAAACCTTGGCTAAGATGTCCACAGTTCAGTTGGTAGAGCAGGAGACCCCTTCAGACTCGACTTAGTTGACATACAATGAGGTGGATGTAGAAGATCACAGGCCAACAGATGGGAATTCTTGTAAATCCAGTAGCATTGTAAGCATCTCAGCAATGACAGGATTCTGCATGTGGCTCCTCCAAGTCTAGTATTCTGGATGTATCAGGGTAGGTCCATGTGGCTTCTCTTCAGGGATGTCTCAAAGGAAGTGAGCAAAGAGAGAAAATGTCTCCCCTCTCAAGGAGGAAAATTAGGATTTACCAGAATTCTCAGAAGGCCATGCCTACACAGACATCTCATTGGCTATGACCTGATTGACTGGCTAGACTCCACCCCTACATGCCTAATCCTTAAATTGACCATTATGTAACTACCACACATACGCCCAATAGGTTTCTGGGAGAAGAAAACCCAGTCTTTCTCTTGCTGAGTGGCTATTGAGTTTCAATTACTGACCTTCGGATTTCAGATCAACACATAATCATTACACCACCATGGATCCTTACAGTGTGTATTATTTCCTCTAATTACTATTGCTGTTCAGTGTCCTTGAATCTGTTCCAACTCACAGTTATTCTGTACAACAGAATGAAACAAAGTTAGATCAAGTCCATCTTCACCATTTTCATGCTTGAGTCAATTTTTGCAATTATTGGGTCAACTTATCTCATCGAGAGCCTTCCTCCTTTTTGTTTCAAACTGCTAATTTATCAGACATGCTGCCTTATTCCAGAAATTGATTTTCTTGATAGCATATCCAAAGTATAAGAGATGAAGTACCATTTTTTTTATCTAATAGTATTCTAGTTGTACTTCCTTCAAAATAGATTTGCTTGTTCTTCTGGTAGTCCATGTAACCTTAAATATGCATCACTAATATTATAATTCAAAGGAATCAATTCTCCATCCTTTCTTATCCATTGTCCAGCTTTCATATCAATATAGATGATTGGAAATGCGTTGGCTTGGATCAAATGCTCACTAGCTCATGTCACCTTTTACCAGAACCTCGATTTCCTGAATGTATATTATATTTGAAAGTGTATTGTATTGTGTTTAATTGAGTTTTGAAATAAAGGACTTGACATAAATGGTTGTTAGACTCATTGCTTATTTTTTTCTATTCTAAGGAATATTTATGTATAATAAATCATTTCATATTTGGAATCATCATAAAAGGCAACCAACTCCCAGAATTATTCTTTTTCAGACAGAATCTTGATATATATAACCCACATTGTAGAAAGTAGAGTTTTATAATAAACATATTATAAGGAGATCAATATGTCCAAATGCACAGGGAAAGTTTTCCCTGTCTTCTGGAGTTGCTATGAGTTGATGTGGACTTTCAGTGGTGTGTTTCTGCTTCTGAGAAGATCATAGAATTCTAAGTAAGAAAGACTTTTCATCAAAGCAAAAAAAAATAGGGTTATGATTTGCAAAAAATGAAAGAAGTGAAATAATCGTTTCATAATTTTCCCTAAATAAAAAAGAAACATTTGATAAAAATGCATGGAACTCTTTGACCTAAATATTAGGATTCTACAGAAATGTTATAAAACCAAATTTATGTCTCCTCTTGCCCTGAACTGAGAGCTAATTTTATTTTTATATTATCCAGGTTTAAATGGACTTTAAAAGACAAGAAAAAGATCATACTAGAGGAACAGCCTCTGAGTGGACTAGAAAGGATAATGTCTGAAGATTTTTGAAAAGGGAAATATTTTATTCTGGTCCTTTGGCTAAACAGTCTTATTTAAGCAACATTTAAAAGTGAAAATTTTACTAATTTGGATTTTTTCGATGTTTTATGCTCTCAGAATTTCAGGTTTTATTTTATTATTAACTATTTTTAGAGAAAACTTGCAGATTTAAAACTAATCTGTCATAAAAACAGTTCCAGGATGTTCCAAAGGCAGTTGCTCTATCTATACTCCAAACAAAAGTACAAGTTTTGAAACAGTTACTAAAATGAAACTTTCAAAACTTAAAGCATTTTAAAAAAGTAAACCCTTTAGGAATATTGACAAGTATTCCAACAGCTTTAAAGCAAATAAGACCTTACCAGATATTTGACAATGTAGAGAAAATGATTACTTCTTTGCCAACAAATTAAGGAATTTAGAAAGTGAATGATATATTACTGTATTACCTTTGGGAAAAGGAAGCAAAAATTTAACTTAATAGTCCCCCAAAGGGAAGTCTCTATTTTATACTATTTCAAAAGACACCACTCCTTGAATGTCTTGAAAAAATAAGGGAAATTTCTGCAAAGGTTTAATAATGGATACCTGCAATTTTTAAAACAAGAATACAAAAGCCCAGTGGGAATGGAAGTAGGGTAGAGGAAGAAGTCAGTTTTGAAAACCTGAGTAAAAGTTCACACTGTGAAGAATTACAGAAAGTTTCACATACATTTTGCCTTGCCTTTTTTTCAAGCTAGTGGATACAGACTGCACATTAACACAGCTGCAACACTAGCCATATGTCTATTAATACTGTCGGCTGACCTCAAAGATTGCAGTTGCCAGCTTGAGCTGATACCTATTAATGCAAGAAAATTGAAATCATAGAATTCACACATTAAATTTCTGGGAAGGAAGTTTTCTAAGCAAAGTACTAGAGGGCAGAGTCCCCTCAACTCTCTCCATATGTTGGTAACTATTCAGTGTTGGAGGCCAGGAGATAATTTCTGACTCATGGTAAAAAAAAAAAAAATTAATGAAATAATGTCTTTTTATCAGAAAAAAATATTGAGGAACAGTGACTTGGAGAAATTCCAAACTATTGTTCTCCATATGAAAAATACATAATATAATATGCCTTATTTCTACAAAGCAATGTGGTAGAGACTGGCACATTATTCCAGGGTTGAAGATTAGATTAGCAATTCATTGCCTAGATAATTGTTGTCAATCATTAGTGTACCCCAATAACTGTTACTCACATATTCACTTAGTTCATAGAAAAATAGGCATGATTATTTTATGTATACATAATTATTTTATCGTATTATATTTTATATATTTTACCATGGTATTACATACAATACCATGCATTATATTTTACACATTTTGTCATGGTAATTTTTAGTTGTATTTTGTTTCTGCTTAATTAACAAAAGCAATGTGCTAAAATTCCACACCAGCAATGATATAATGTAAATCGGACATTATCAAGGTTGGGTGTAAGGTTAGGTGTACACGAAAATATTTTGCTTAGAAATCTAATTAAAGCATAGATTGCTAGACCTTATTTCCAAAGTTCTGATTTAAATTTGTGTATTAGGTACTTCCAAGATGCTGTTGCTCTTGCCTGTAACTGTCTTTGGCAATATTGCTAAGAATGGAATAGTTGAAAGGAAGCCCAGAATGATTGTGGTAGTTTCCTAATGGTGGGCATTTGTGTTGTATCTCGTGTAACCTCATGGGTACAATATGCAGACTCACAAAGACAAAAATTTTCCCCAAATCAGAGCAATAGGAAGTGATCAAGCCAGGATTTGAACAGAGTTTGACACCATACCAATTTTTTTCAATTATTTCACTGGGGGCTCTTACAACTCTTATAACATTCAGTACATTGTATCAAGCATGTTTGTATACATATTACCATATTCATTTAGAAATATTTTCCACTTGAGCCCTTGGTAGAAGCTCCTCCACTCCCCTCCCTCCTTATTTTAATGAATCATTTTATTGGGGGCTCATACAACTGCCATCACAATCCATACATATATCAATAGTATGCAGGTCACATTTAAACACTTATTGCCATAATCACTCTCAAAACATCCTCCCTATCAGCTCCCTAAATTTCCCTTCCTTCACCCTCTCCCCCATGAACCCTTAGTAATTTACAAATTGTTATTATTTTCATACTGTACACTGTCCAATGTGTCCCAACACTCACTTCCCTGTTGTCCATACCAAATTTTTTGAACAAAAGAACAGACCCATACTGATGATGTATTTATGTTCTATGTCACTTGGTTGGTACAAACTTATCCTTTCCTCTTAAAACACAGATCTGTGGGCTGAGCCCCGGTGGCGTAGTGGTTGTGCACGGGACTGCGGCCCACTGGGATGGAGGTTCAATTCCAGCAGTGGGACTGAGCCTCCTACTCCCACCACCGGAGAGCAGTGATGGCTCCCCCGCCCCCCCACACACACAAAACAACAGATCTGCTAACTATGGAACTATGCAATATAATGTTGAATATCTACAGCATTATTCTACTATATAGTTACTCTATCTTCAATATGTGAAAGTTAAATGATGTATTTAATCTAAATCATACACAATAGAAAGATATTCATGCAATTTCACCCAAATTCTTACTCACCGAAACTCTCCAAACTCATTGTCATTGCATGGATTCCAACTTAGAGCACCCTTGTAGGACAGAGTAGAGCTGCCCTGGTGGGTTTCTGAGACTGTCCATGCTGACAGGAGTGCAGAGCCTCATCGTGTCTGCTCCTGCTGGCTCATGGTTTCTAACTGCTGATTTCACAGCTAGCAGATCAACTTGTAACCCACTGCACCAGAAGTCCTCCTCAGTTTTTACAATATTAAGTTAGTTATGGAGAAGGATAGTAAGTATAGAAAAAAAGACATTAAAATTATGTCTAATGGACTATTCAGAAGCAAAACCAGGGCAAAGGATATTTTAGTTGACTATTTATAAATTGTAACTGGGAGGAAGTAACTTGAATAAACAGGTTGCCAGAATGTGGTTCAGGCCACCTGTTCAAACTGGCTTTGGGAAGTAAGGGAGTGGGAAAAAAGAATGTGGTGATTTTCTTTCTGATTCTCTTATATTCCTTTCACTGACCCTTAGGAAAGCCATTTTGAAAACTGGCAGTAATCATTTTTCATCCCCTTAATATTATCCTGTGGAATAAAGCGTTTGTTTTCCACTCTCAGGTGACTGAAAAACAGCATATTTCAGGCTATTTGTATGTTAGTTTTCATTCAATCCATTTGTTTAAATGTCATCAAATTAAGAAATTAGGGTAAACTTAGAGCCTGACCTTGACTAGGTGATGTGTGCATGGGCTGATGGGTGTCTGAGACGTTACACAATTATCACATGAGGTAGACAGTGACACATACTCAGGACCCTCTATCCCCATTCCCCCTAGCTGTTAAAATATCCTGAGCATAGTCCGATGTTGTTTTATTCAGGAATAAAGACACAAGGGCTTTTCAATGACATGACTTGATGCTAAAACTTATTAATGAAGATTTCATTCATGCAATTTCCAGAGAAAGCATGAAAGGCCAACTGAAAATAAATCAGTATATATAGGAAGTTTGAGAAATCGCAAAATAAGGCCATGTGGTTGTGTCCTAAAAAATCTGCATTTCCACCCTGAATCCTCCTATGTATTGTTAAGGAGGAAATACAAATTCTCAGAAAAGGACTAAACTAGAATGAACCAATTATTTAAAGCTCTAAAAGAAACACACATACATCTAAGTATAATTAAATAGACAGAAAAGCTGTCATTAATGGCATATCATTTTATAATATGATTGTCAGTTCAAATCAGTGAATGCAGCCTATATTTTCTCATAATAGTTTCAGGATCAGTGGACTGAATATTTAACAACAAGCAACTCAATACTCTGCTCATATTCCACCAAGACCCAATGTAGAGTGTAGATCTGTTAGATATTTAAATTCTATCAATGGGAAAGAACAAAAGTCCAAACAAAACCAAATTCACTTCGATTGAGTGGACTTTTTAGGGAATGGAATGCCTAATCTTTCTCCAGAAGAGCGGCTGGTGATTTCCCAAAGCTGACCTTGCATTTACTGCCTGAACTCATAGCCTCTATGCCACAAGGGGTCCTAGAAAGGTCTTATCAAATGTGAAACTCACCGCAGTCAAGTCACTGCTGGCTCTTAAGGAAAAGTATTATAGGGAAATGAAAAAGACAACTTATATAGGTTGAGATGATCTTCTAATGGAGATAAGAAATAATTTATAAAACTTTTTCTCTATCATTTTGTAATCAAGGTATGTAATCACAATCAACAAATTAGTAAGCATGGTAATTTTATGTAGACATAATTATATGCATACTTATTTTATTATATTTTACATATTTACAAATATTAAGAGCAAATAAATCATTTGGAAAACTTTTAGCAAATAAAATAGATACAATTCAATATTTTTAATAAAGAGATGTGCATGAAATCTATTACAAACATGAGAAAAATCTGATAGAAATATGGCCAAAGATGGTGGATGGGCTATTCAAATTCACCAACAAAAATATGAGGAATGCTTAAAAAAAACATAAAATGTCTTTATGCAGTCTTCATATAAATGTAAATTAAAATAATATGCTCAACTCAATTATTATATTTGGCCAAGATGAAAAAGAGTAATGCCCAGGAAGTAGGTATTCTTTACAAATTATGGTAAAATATAAGTTGCACTACTTTGTATGAAACTTTGTCAGCATATCAATTTTGAATATGCATATTCCATTTTCCAACAGTATAATTTGTAGGTGTCTATTCTAAGGGTTTAATTATGGCCATGGAAAATATTTTACCACAATGGCAAGCATTGATCATTTAAAAAATAGCTTTATTGATATATAATTCACATATCATACAACAATGACAATTTTTAAATAAAGTAAAAATAAAATAATTTACTACAGAGAAGCATATTGATTTCAGTATTAGTTTTTAATTCTATTCTTTTTTATGTGATATATTTTTGGGTATATATATATATACATGTGATTTTATAAATAAACATTTATCATTTCAACATTCTTCAATGATTATCATGTTGCAAAATTTTGGTAAGCGAAGTTAATGAATAGAAAGATACTTTGTTATTTAAGTGAATTAGATCAGTTAAAACAATGTGTACATTACTGTTCCAATGTGTTTTAAAACGAATATGCATCTGCCTCAAGATGACAGAACATAATTTCATCTCTTACCCCTCTTAAACTGCCTTAAACTTTTAACAGAGGCAACAGATCTAAATGAACAATCAGCAGTACAACATGCATAAGTGGCAGAAGGAAAGCGGGCAGGAGATGATTTAAGCACAGAATGGAGACATGGCCAGCCTGCATTAAGTCGAGGGCCAACTGTTTAGAATAAGAACCTTAAAACTAGGAGGGTCTCCAAAGACGGAGATTTGGAATAAGACAAAAGCCTAGCCAGGATGATGATAAAGGGGCTCTGCAGGGAAAGTCACTCTCCACTTTTCTCTCAGTCCACACCTTACATGGTCACACACAGCCAGGCTTCTTTTTTTTGTTTGTTTGTTTGTTAAACTTAAGTGAAAGAACTGTCTCTCCCACTTAAGTAATTGGTTTAGAGATTGTTTCGGTGCAGCTGTCACTTCTGTTGGCCTTTAGGTAGCAGGGAGCAGAGCGTCTCCAGCTCCGGGACCCACGTGTGAGGAAGTCCATGTTAGATACCGTCAGGTCACTCCATCTCACAGAGACATGATGAACAGCAGAGTAAATGCTGCCTGTTCTGCATCACTCTCACAATTGTGATTAGGTCTAAGCTCATTTCTGCAGCCACTGTATCAAACCATTTGTTTGGGAGTCTTCATTTTTGTTGCTGTGGTTGTGGACCTTCTACTTTACTAAGCATGACACCCTTTACCAGGGATAGGCTGTTCCTGATAGCATGTCTAAAAAGTACTTAAGACTAAATCCCCCCATACTTACTTCATTTGAGCATCTAGCTATCCTTCCTCTAAGATGAATTCATTTGTTTTCTGGAAGTCCATTCGCACTTTCAATATTCTCTGCCAAGTCAATGACTTAGAGGCATTCATTCTTTTCAGGCCTTCTTTATTCATTGTCCGGCTTTCGCATGCACATCAGACTATTGAAAATGGGACACCCTCTAGGTTTCCATGACTGTAATGGGAGTAGAAAGCCTCATCTTCCTTCAATGACGGTGCTGGTGGTTTTTAATTGTCAACCATGAAGATGACTACTCAACCCATAACCACTATACCACCAGGGTACTCCTGAATACACAAAATCACATGTTTGTTCTCAGATACGTTAAATAGAACATGCAGCATATTTACCCAGTGCATTCAGTTGATTTCTTGACTGTTGCTTCCATAATTGTGAATTGTGGATTCAACTCAAATGAAATCCTTCACAACTTCACTCTTTCTCTAATTCTAATGCAGCTGTCTATTGATTCAGTTGTGGGAATGTTAATTGTTGTTGTTTTTACATTAAGCTGTAATCCACACCAAAGTATGTAATCTTTGAGCTTTATCAGTCAGGGCTCTAATACTTTCTTGCTTTTGACAGGCAAGGTTGTGTCATTTGCCTATGACAGGCTGATAATGTGATTTCTTATATAGTCCCACTTCTTAGATGATGTGTTCAGCTTAGAGATCGAAAGAGTATGGTGAGTGGATACAACCTGATTTCAAACCTCATAGTATTCCCTTATTTTGTTTGAACAGTTGCTTCTTTGTCCATGTACAGATTCTGCTAGGTGTACCGAAGTGATGTACATTCCTACCCTTTTCAATAGTTTGCTATAATCAACACAGTCAAATGTCCTTGTAGAGTCAATATAAAACAAGTACACATCTTTTTAATCATCCGCTTTTAGCCACGTTCCAGCAATAAGTCCTTTCTTTTAATTCAGCTCAAATTTCTGGCAGTTCTCTGGTAATAGCCTGATGAATCACATCACGCAGTGAATACTGACAGGCATCAAAACTCACTTAGCTATTTCCTTAGTCATTTGTCTATCCTCATTCTTAGATACACATGGAAAATAGTAAGCAAGAAAACAGGGAAATTTAACAGGGGAAGGAAGGGAGACACCAAAATTATGAAATAAAGAATTGTGAATGTATAATTAAAAAAATAGAAGACAACTTTTAAACCTATTAACCAGCCTCTTCAAAGAGCCCAAAGGCACTGTGACCTAGACAGTGAGCTCCTGTGGTCAGTGTTTTAAATTCACTGGCTGCTCTTAGGGAGAAATATAAATCTTTCTGTTGTTATAAAAAAATTATAGAACTGCATACCCTTTACAGGGTTACTGTATGTCAGAATCAATTCAGTGGCAGTAGTTTGGGTATGGTTTTTGTGAAACCATTATCTGTGAAAAAATTTACGAAGGCATTTCATGCACCTAACAAGATCAGAATAAATCAAAGTGTAATAATTTTATGAAAGTTAAAATAGTAGACATTTTTTTAAAATAAACTTTTCAGTTACGTTGTTTCCAACACATATTGGGTTTTGTAAGTAATTTTAATATATCATGTGATGTGATTGCTACATGCCATCAATCACTTCTTACCCATATTGACCTTATGTACAACAGAGCACGGCATTGTCAAGCTTTGTGTCATACTCATCATTGTTGTTATGTGTAGGCCTATCCAACTCCAATTTCAACTCCAACGATGCATTGATTGCAAGCTGACCCACGACTGCTTGATCACATACAGTTCAGAACACAACTGTACTGTTTCTGAAGGTTTTGTGATCTGTCGGAAATTATACATTCCAGGTGAGTGGGTAGGTTTGAACCACCAACTCTAAGTGAGTAGTAATGCATAAACAATTTATGACACAAAACCTTGACTTTTATAGGAACATGGTCCCCTAATAAGTTTTTTTTTATAGGCACTTGATTTGATAAAGACCAAGAAGGGATTTAAATTATAGGGGATAGAATGCAGTTATTAAAATGGCATTTTCTTCCATGAATAATAATTATATAGTGTGGAAGCACTGCTGATTGATTGTTAAAATCATATCCCTTTCTTCCATAGCAATAGACTTGTGGCTAAGCACCAAAACTGTATAGAGCACTTCCAAAATATATTTTTCAACCTTACTTGAATCTTCTCAGGACCACGAGTTGCATTCTAACTAGTGAACTATAAATGGAAGCACTATCTACCATCTTCAGAGCTAGACCTAACCTCTGGAGAGCACGTACCAGAAAAAGTCTGTCGTTGATGGCCAGATGCCTTCTACTGGCCTTGCTTACATTTCTAGGAGAGCAAGTATACCTATTAATAGAGTCCCTTGAGAAAATGGGTTCTTCTTCATTACAACATTTATTTGTCTATTTCAGTGGGAACATATAAGAAGGATTGGCATGGATTGAATAGTATTTACAGTAATAGGCCTACCCATAAAAACAATTATGAGGATGGCACAAAGCTTGACAATGCTTTGCTCTGTTGTACATAGGGTCAATATGAATAAGAACGGATTGATGGCATGTAGCAATCACATCGCATGGTATATTAAAATTACTTACAAAACCCAACCCATTGCCACACTTGACCAATTTTCAATTCACAAGACTCTACATCTTCACAGACACACGTGGACTATCGTCTTCTCGCAGAGCATCTGGTGCTTTTGCACGGTCCAATATTCTCCTTAAAGCATCGCCAGAGCTGCTTTTGCTCTTTTCCACACCCCAAATCCGTAGTGTGTATGCCAGCAGGATGAACATTGAAGAAAGGCTGCATGAACGATTAGCAAGATCCTAAGCAAGACTTCTCTGCCATACCTCGCACGAGGTCACCCAGAGTAAGAATCAAATGGACAGCCATGAATTTGGCTTGATTTTGATTAGGGCCCTTCAAAGAGTAAATGTGCTCATTTAGATCAAACTTCAATAGGAAGCCCGGCTCGATTCTTAAAAGCAACAGCAGCACCAGCAACAAAAAATTGGCCACTGAAAACCCTAAGGAACGTAGTCCTGCTCTAACATATATTGGGTGAGTCAAATGTCTGCACTACTCAGTGTTCACTGCTGATGGTTGTAATAGCGAACGATAAAAAAGTCTTGGGAAAGAATTCCATTATCTTTTCATTCCATTTTTAAACACATTTTTTGAAGTCCTTTACATCATGCTTGGTGAAATAGTGGGCCAACGATAAAGAGGAAGACCCTCAACAAACAGTGGCTACAACAATGTGCTCAAAATCACCAGGGTGGTGAGGAGGGGGCAGGGCTGGGCAGTCAGTGTTCGTTTGTTCTGTTGGGCTTGGAGCCCCTCTAAGTTGGGACCCACTGAGCAGCACCTAACAACAAGAATATATGTACACATGTCTATGTGGTGCATGCGATCTTTGCATAAAAATACTAACTTAAATTATAGATGGATGTTGTCTTTTTCTGCATGCTTAGGTTCATTTGTCAAAAAATTATTTCAATTGATTTTATTTATGGAAACTTTTAAAAATATGAAGGAAACCTTGATTTTACTACCCCATCTCTGTGGAGCATTAGGAAAATTATTTGTGTAGTTTCAATAACCAGTGATTTGTTTCTATTTCAAAGAAACTTGTTTACATTGTTAACTTGATTAATTAACTTAATTTTTTAGAATTAAAACTGATTAAATTAAATGAATGAATTTTGACTAATGTGTTGATTTACCTTTTGAAAGCTAAACCTATTTTTACATGAAGGAGTGTTATGCAAAAGTAAATTAAAGAAGAAAGTGCAGGGAGGATTGAAAAAGGAGGGTTTCTAAAGTCACATTTAAAAAATGTCAATATTATTAGACTGATTTAAACGCAGAAATTACTGTGTTGCTCGAATCAAACTTAGTTTTTATTTGTTTAATAATCTTCAGTCTTATAAACAGACTCTCTCAATTTGTTTTTCTCGATATGACATTCATATATGGGCAGTGTAAGCTTGTCTGATTTAGGCAAATTTAACCAACCAAGCAAAGCCACTAAACCCTGAAGAGCAAATTATGATGAACAATGTGCAAATTGGGAGTAATGATTTAGTCATACACTTTACCTTGTGGATGAAGTCAATTACAGCATCTAAATATAGCAAGCACCACATAATAGCCAGGTGCAAGTAGCCCATGTAATGAAGGGAGCGTCGCTGAAAAAGATGAAAATGCTCAGGAAACTAACATGAAACACATTGCTTAAGATATCTATTATTTTTTGTTTGTTTGACGCCCCTCCACAATGCTGTACTCACTTTGAAAATGCAAACTTTTTTGTGGTTCATAACAAGTCCATATGAGAACATGTGATGTTCTTAGCCAATTTCTTGACACAAACAGACAGTCAAGAAATGTGCTCATTAGCGTGTTGTGCCCTGTCATTTCTCAAAGTCGTTATAGGCTTCATTCAGCCCCAGCTGTCTCTTATGACCTCTGACAGTCTGATTTCATGCCATTGCCCTATCCTGAGACATCATACTAAGATAGCTAGGAACACTGGCAGATGCTCTTCTCACAACATTTGGTCTGAAAATTATCTTATTCTGAATTCCTTATGTCTGATGTTGTACACCGAATAGGTAGAACAGGATTGGGATTTGAGGCTAGCATTATTTGTCTCCTTCTGACCTAGACTCTTTCCATATGCCATCATCACATTTAGTTGATCCTGCTGGACAGCAGTTAAGTAACTGAAACACATTTTGTATTGGGCAAATCTGCTGCACAAGACCTCCTCTTTAGATTATTGAAGAACAGGGATGTGACATTTGAGAATTGAGCCTGACCAAAATCATGATATTTTCTAAAGTGTTGCATGCATGTGAAAGTTAGATATGGACTAAGGAAGACACAGAAGGCTAGATGTGTTTGAATTACATTGCTAAGGAAGAATCTTGAAAGTAACATGGACTGCTAAAAGTGACAAACCAATCTGTGTTGGGAAATATAAGACCGGAGTTCTCTTAGTCAAGGATGACAAGACTTCATCTTACCTACTTGGGGCATATTGTCAGGAAAGACTGGTCCCTGGAGAATGCCATTATGTCGGATAAAATGGAGGCGCAGCAAAAAGAGAGGAAGATACTTGACAAGATGGATTTCACACTCATGGCTGCATCAATGAGTTCAGGCATGGAAACCATATGGGGACGGTGCAATGTTTCTTTCTGCTGTGCACATGATTGCTTTTGGTTGGAGCCAACTCAGTGACACCTAACAACAAAAACAACATCAACAATTGGATGAGATGCCCGTGATCATGATTCAGCTCCTCTGTCTTCTGTTGATGTGATTACAGGTGTGTTAGCGATGACTAGAGAAGTCCATAGGCACTCATTGTGGTTAAGACAGAGCTAGATAGACAAGAGTAATTGAATATTGAGAAAAATATTCCAGTCTAGTCCTGACTGAGCCCATAAGTCTGATACTAGCCCAACTGTCTGACACAAATCTATAAATTCTTCTTCAGATTCACACCACGCATGGAATGATGCCGATTGCAGGAAGATCACAGGTCAATGGATGGAAAGTCTTGTGAATCAATGGCAGTGGAAGCATCTCAGTGCTGGCAGAGGTCTACATGTGGCTCCTTCATCTTTAGGGCTCTAGCATAGTCCCATGTGTCTTGACACAGGAATGATGTGCTGGGAAAGAGACTGTGTCCTGCCTCCAGTGAGCTATTTATCTCTTTAGTCCCTCTATATCATCAAGCTGAGACCTGGTTGACATGCTAAATGCCACTCCTTCACTCTCAAATCTCAAACTGACAAAAGATAATGCAAGAGGCATATGATTTCTTCATCTCATTTCTATCAGATCATATATTCATGGGAAGTTTTAGTGGCATAGTGCCTAATATAACCGAAGGATTTAGTTGTTATATTTCTAACTGAAATATCAGTGGTTGAAAACAGCCAGCTATTACAGAAAAAAGATGTGGCAGAATGTTTCCATAAAGATGCATAGCCTTGGAAATTCTAGGGAGCTGTTTTCCTGGGTCAGAAAGAGTAAATATAAATTGAAATTGACTAGATTGCAAATATTTGAGCATGTGTCTGCCTCCTAAGTGGATCTCTCCTGAACGTAAATATTAAATACCTAAAACCCAATTCCAGAATTTTGAGCTTATACTTAATCTAAAACCTTCTAAGAATAATTAATTTTTATGATGTGGCTGAGCTCGACACTAACACTCATGAAGTAATCACTGGAAGTTGGGGTGTAGAGTGAAGTGTGGTGAAGCAATGAGAAGGGAATGTACCATCTGAAAGAACAGTGTCTAAGAACATGTCTTAAAATATGCAGCCCATTAAGTAGGTGGGAGAGAAGTCCAAATGGGAGAAGAATACACACTAGCCTGTGTATTCAAAGAATTATTGCAGGGGGCTGTAATAGAGCTTAAATGTTGAGCACTGTGTCAGAGAGGGTTCTCAAGAGAAATAAAACCAGGACACTAGTAATTCTCTTTATATATTTATATATATAGAAGGGTATATAAGATAAGAAAGAAACAATTAACTATCTATAAAGCAGTACAAATTGCTCAGTACAACTCACTTGCGTGGGACAGCTAGAAGACTGGCAGTCTTTCAAGTCTTGAGGGCCGCTGAGTAGTCCTCTGTAGACCAATTCAGGCTATTGGGTCACAGGGAGCAAACAGCAGAGCAGGTCACCAACAGTCAGTCAGATGGCAGAATCCAATAGGCCCCAACTCAAGAGATGTATATCCCAGGAGCATGGCGAAGTAGGGCTTGAAGATACTTCAACTCACAGCTCCATAGTCCACTATTAGGTGTCCCACAGGTAGTGTTACTTGGAGGTCGAGGCACAGAACGAACAAGGCAGCTGTCTGGTCTGAAGATCCGAAAGCCAGAGCAAGGCTTTCCTATCTCTGCCTTTCAATTCATCCTGTGTGTTCATTGGCCGTGCCATCACAAGAGATCCACCAATCTTCTGTGGCCATGTTGGCATAACAAAACTACCCATCACAAGCACCTTCTATGCAGAGGGTTATCAATCACAGTGAATATCCCAAATCTATTTGCAGAGTCTTCAAGGATGTAGTGCTGTCCTCAGGTAGAGTGTACTGTAAGTAGATCAACTCCACTCCTCTCCAGCCAGCCTAAGGAGGGGGTCTGCTGACCCTTATAAATGCTTTCTGATAGGGTCGGATACAGTGCCCAGCCCTGCTCTATGAGTCTGAAGTCTATTATGAGAATGCCTCAGTGACTTTATCCAATCTGACACCCCCCACCCACCACTGGGCCTAACATGAAGGGAGCACAGCAGAGCCACAAAGGTAGCAAAGCAATAATACCCCAATCTAGCTAATGCAATGCAAGTGTACCAATCATGATCCTGTTCACACATAATTGTGATATGCTGATGTGCCGCCAATCACATATTGTGACATTTTTCTCCATTCCATGCTGCAATAGTTACATAATCTCAGGTCAACTTGATAAATAGACTGAGTTAGGCAGAGTTTAGCCTGTCAAATAGGACAGTCTGATGATGCTTCCAGGTGGGAGTTGCCTTCCCATGAAGATTCTGGAAGCGTTCTCTCTTCCTCCCTGGAAGTGGATGCTCTATCTCTCTCAATGTCTTCATCTTCCTATTGGCAAGTCTATAAGGCCATGCTGAGACCTGAGTGAGCCATACAGGGAGACTCACACCAGTGCTGAGATGCTTCCAACACTGCTGGATCCACAAGGCTTTTCACCTACCAGCCTGTGATTTCCCTACAGTTAGTATCATTGTGAGTGGCAATGTGAGTCTGAAGATGAATTTATGGATTAGAATAGGATTTATGAGCTAATATCGCATTTATGGAGTTGCTCTGGACTTGACTGGGATGTTTTCTCAATATATAATTACTCTTTGTTATAACGCTTTCTCTTATGCACATATGAGTGTCTATGGATTTGTTTGTTTACTCAACTGGGAATAACACAAGTGCTCTATTTATCTATTGAGTCTCCTTACCGGATCTCAGATGCTATTATGAGTTCATTTAATAGTCTACCTCATCTGCTTGTCTTGTCTCTGTCTTTGTGTTGTTTTGGTCCCTTTTAAAACTTAGTAAAATACATTTGAGATTAAATTATATTTGATATTATATTTGCATTATGCTTGAGATTAGGGTCTCTTTTGTATTCTAGAGTACATAACACACAGATAAAATCCATAGATGATACACCCTGAATTCCATCTTCTAGAGTAGCTGTTGATAGCAGTTTATTTATTTTTTATTTTTTTATTTTTTTTAGTTTTTTTTGATAGCAGTTTATTATGAGCTTTATTTGCTGTCATGATATAGTTATGTTGCTTTTTATGCTTATTAATGACCTATCTATATAATCTCTTGAAAATTATTTTTCTCCTGTGGAATACTGTATGCAATGCTTATGTGGAAATAAAAAACTAGAAATGTATATTTCTCTTAATCTGCCCAGGCATTTTCCATTGTAAGAAAAATGATGAAAGTAAAATTGCATATGCCCTAAAATAATAGTAAAATAAAAACTCCATCTGAGGTATGTGCTTACTCAAAGTCCCTCTGTTTCTGCCTTCTAGTTTTGCTTCATTATTTCCAGATTTTCTGACATCTTGACTTTATATGTCAGTTTTGGATGCATAGCTCAGGCCTTCAATTAATTGACAACTCAATGGGACTTGAGTCTGTTTGTTACCCCTAACCTTCTCTCTCTCTCTCTCTCTCTCTCTCTCTCTGATAGATCCTGTTGTAACTGACTAGCTCCATGCCATTCACAGTTACAAGGAAAGGATACTCTTGCATCTCCTCCTAAATTATGCCAAACTTCTTGACTTTTCTTTCAGGAAAGAGATGCTCTTTTAACTTTTTCCTTCCTTGAGAATTAATTAACAATTATGCAATCTCAGAAATAATTATTGTCCAGTTTCTTAACAGAAATCAGCACAGATCCTTGTCCTCAATCTTATTTTGGATATAAGTAGTAGTCCAAAGTATACTTAATTTGGATACAATCACATGACATGATCTTGTGACTCCTCAGTCTTCCTATAAAAATGGACTTATTTTAAGTTGGTCTCCCATCCCTTCTTTGGAAAAGTGCTTTAAAGAAAGCTTTATAATTTTTTAGTTTGTGCATCAAGCAACATCATTTTATACACTGTCATTAATGTTATAAATCCAAATACCAAATTTTTTTGTCTATTTTTTAACTCACACAAGATTCATAGAATGAGAACTTTGTCTAAAATAATCTTAAATTTCATTCCCTTTCAACTTCCTGAATAATTAGGCATATTAATTCACCAAATAATAATTAACATATTAGCTCACTAAATAAGTATATTAATTTCAATTTTTAGGGCTACTGTAACCAAGTGCCAAACAATGTATGGCTTAAACCAACAGACTTATTTTTCTTTATTTTAGTGTTCTTGAGGATTTTCAAACTCTAAGTGCTAGAGGGACATGTTCTTTTCAAATTCTGTACTGAAAGATCCCTTGTTGTCTTCCCCATTTCAGTAGCCCGGGAACTGTGTGACTTGTGTCCGCATCCTATCAATCTGCTTCCTTCGTTCCATGGCCTCATTTACTCCTTGCTTCTTTCTTTCAATTTTCCTCATTTAGAGAACACCATGAAGATTGGATTGGGACTTATTCTATTCCAATATGACCTTCTGCTAACTTGATAACATCTTACAAGACAATTTTTCCAAACAATATCATAGTCACAAGGGTTAAAAATTAGAATCCATGTATTTGGGGAGGGGGCATATTTTAATTTATAACAGAAAATTATACCTTTTTTTGCAGCTTGTTCGCATATAAAACAGTGTCCCTAGATGTCCCAAATGATTGAAGTGCTCAGCTGCTAACAAAAGGGTGTAGCTTGAGTTCACTCAGTGGGGTCTAAGAAGAATGGCCTGGTGAACTGTTTCTAAAAAAATAGCCATTGAAAAATCTTATGAGGTGCAATTCTATTCTGAGATACATAAAGTTGCCATTCAAGGAGTTGGAATTGACTCAAGGCAAGTTGGTGACTCAGTGTCAACTGCCATGTTGGAAGTTTTGCTTCTCTGATATCACCCTGCTAGAGTGTCACACCTATGTGTTGTGGTTTCCAAATCAGCTGAACCCATTTTTCCATCACTCACAGTACCAGACTTTTAGTAAAAAGTGTTTCTTTGAAGTGGCTGTTCAAGCACTAGCATCTGTACTATTCCATAGCCACTATTTGAATCTTATGGTGTAATGACTTGAGCTGATCCAAGAGTTTATGAGCTTAAACTTAGTCAGTTCAAAGCGACTAGTAGTTCCACAGCAGAACGATGAGGCTTTCCGCTTCCCATAAAGATTCATTGCCTCAGAAACTCATTGGGGCAGTTGTACTCTTTCTCTCACAGTTGCTAGGAGTTGGATTTGATTGGTAGCAGTGGTTTGGAATTTGAGGTTTTTGTGCTTTTAAACTAATCACTAGTGGACTTGTAGAGAAGGGGAGAGTCTTGTTTGCTGTGTTTTTTTCTTTGCTTTTAAAAAATTCTCACTCACAGGGTGTTAGTCCAGGCAAAATAGAGGAACAAATTCATAGACACGCATATGGATATAAGGGAATGGTTTATATACAAATGGAATGGAACACTGAGAAAGCATCTCAACCCTGCCCAGTTCTATGTCACAAGTCCGATATTAGCCCATATGCCCGATACCAGTCTATAATGTCTCCTTCCAACTCATGAAGTCACAGGTCAGTAGGTGCAGAATCCCTGCGCTGGTAGGGGTCTCCCCATGGCTCCTTGCTTCCAAGGCTCAGGGTCCATCAACAGCATCCAGTAGTTGAAGAAGCAATCCATAGCTGGCAGGGGTTTCCATGTGGCCTCTCTAGCTTCAGAGGTCTGGTTCTATCAGGGCCAAGCCATGTGGCTTCTCTGGCTCCTCAGATGCTGCCATCTTGTCTTGTCCGTGATTAATTGTCTCTCAGACTAACTCCCAACAACTAGGGAGATAGCGTCTCATATCCAGGAGGGAAATATCGCGAAATTTTCCAAAAGTCTCAGGAGAAAGCCATGCCCACACAGAGGCCTCATTGGCTACTCAATGGCTATCTCCAGATTAACAGGCTAGACGCCACCCTTACATCTCAATCATGAAATTAACATAAACACATGACTGTTACACACAGAATTTAGGAGAACAATAAATCATTTATTGTTTTGTTCCACTAAGTTTTAAGGTGGCTTCTTATGCAGCAGCGGAAGAAGGGCATGGAAGAGAGGAAGGAATACATCTCTGTGCCCCACCCAATTTAACAAGAGATAAAATTGTCTGAAGCCTCTATAATTCCTTTACTATCCCTCAACTGTTTATTACCAAATTTCTTTCATGTGTTTCCTCTCTCTTTATCATCATTATTCTGGATGATGTCTAATGATTGTCAAGTACAATGGGAGCTCTCACCTACTTTTTTAACTTCTACATTGACTGAAACAGGACTAATTTTCTTTTTGTAATCCTTATGTGTCATGTAGTTGATTCTGACTCTGCAAATCCACAAGACCAAGTAGAACTGCCTCAGTGAGTATCCCAGACTGAAGTCTTGATGGGAAAAAATTACTAGCTGTTTCTCCCATGAAATTACTGGTGTAGGTTGAGCTGCCAATCTTTTGGGTAATACCTAATGGCTTAACAATTACATCACCATGGCTTAATAAAAATAAATCACAATGGCTTAACAATTACATCACCATGGCTTAATAAAAATAAATCATTTTATTATATATAAAGTTATACTATTTGCTGATTAGCAAAGGGATTAGAATTGTAGTCCTCTTACAACATGTAATAACTTCACTTTTTAACCTGGTAAATATTATATTAATTTCAATTTACTTTTTCATCCAACAAAAATAATTTTGAATTAAGGTTATTTCTAAAAGTGCATTCAACTTTATACAAGCTTAGCATTTCTTATATATTTAAGAAATCATTTATATAGTTTTAATATTTTAATATTTCTCATCCCTTCACTTTCATAGGTTCCTGCTTGTTCTCCACAATTAGCCATGGATTCTGCCTTCACATAAGAAGGAAATATTTGAATACAAACCATGGTAAAAATTGAATAAGCACAAAAAGCAGATATGTGACTGAAACTTCCTTATACTTTATTTCCTCTATTCTGAGTAAGATTGTGATGAGTCTCTGGAGAGTAAATGAATTCTGAGAGGTTGGGTTTTAACACAGATGGGTTTTAAACAAATATTCCCCTATTTCTGCCCTTTCCTTCACATCGTGAATTTAGAAACCAGAAACTTAGAGGAGCACATGGTTGACTCTGGCCAGCTTTGAAGGCACCATACCATCAAACCCACTGAAAGTGATTGACTGGTTCCCTCTCTGGAATTTGGCTGTACATTCTATCTGGGAAGCTGCTAAGAGGGCTGAGAACAAGCTATTTTCATCCATGGCAACAAAGCTAAACACCCTGCACATAAATAACTCAGTAGGACTTGCTCCAGGAAGATATATTTGGCAAGTAAAATAACTCATCCTAAAGAGTACGCACTACTTAGTTCATTATGAGCACACGGCTTTGAAAAGAGGTAAGGATGAGAAGGGAAAGCAACAATGATTCACGTCCTCTGGGCATCTGCTGCAGTGTGTGTTGATGCCGAAACATTACCCAGACCGTGAACACTCGCCTGCTCCTGTGAAGAGCACATAAACCCAGTACATGTTGAAAATCACTATCCCTGTTTCCCAACTATGCTTCTTCATTTGTATCCTTGATGTTGGTCACTTACATCCCCTACTCTCAATTATTTAACAAGAAAGTCACGCATCAACTTCAATTTCTTTCACTCCAGTCTTTACTGCAATATCTAGTTGCCTAGCAATATGGAATCTAGTTGTTATTAAAACTCAAAGCTAATACACTATTTCCATCTTCACTGCCTCCACCTTATACCAGGATCCATAGCTGCTCCCTTCCACAACTATAATAACTGCACATTTTTCCTCACTTCCAAATTCATCCTAATTCAATCCAGATTCCTACTTTCCAATAATATTTTCTGAGACAAAAAATCATCACTGACATGTTTTGAGACCTCACCAAATAACGTACGGGGGCATGCACTGGTATAAACATGAAAAAGACACAGAGTGCAGCTTCAAATAGCTCGCCATCGAGGGTCTATGTTGTGGTTGTTTTAGCCGTGGCTGTGAGGAAACCTTTCTGACTTGTGGTGATCCCCTGAGTGTAGAGGAGAACTGCTTCGGTGGCTCTTCAATGGCAGTGATCCAAGGGAGCAGATTGTCAGACTTTATTTTCGAAGTACCACCGAGTGAGCTTGAGACACTAGGTTTTCAATGGAATAGTCCAGAGCGTAACCACGTACATCCCTCAAGGACTCCTAGTGGTCATAAAAAGGAGTAACTATCTAAAGTACCATGCAGATATTACTGAAATAGCAATAAGGTCAGTGTGAAACAGAAGCACCTGGTAGCAGACTGGATAGGAGATGCTCTTAGAAGAGTTGTCTTCTGTCTCTGTGGTCATTGGCCCCTCATGCCAATATTAACCTCTAGGAGATGTCCTCCTACCATTTTTTTTTTGGATAAAGAAGGTATAGCCTTTCAAACATATATTGAAAATCTCTTGAAAACCAGGGAAAAACAATTCTGGGCTTTCTAGATAGTATTCCCAAAGCAGTGATTTAAACTAAAGGCATCGATCCCACTAAAAGAGGCATGCAGCTATTTCATTTAATTTTTTATCTTTTCAATTTTGATGGCCCAGAGTGAATCTTATATCTTTGGTCAGTCTAACAATTTTTGAAAGAGATAGCTTGAAGTCTCCATGTTTAACTCATTCTCCCAAAGTGAATGATTTGAGTGTGATCAATTGATTGTGCATGGTATTTACAGAGAAGATCTTGTCTATCTCCAATATAGGCGAGAACCTCCATTTCAAAGTTTCTATGGAATTCCCTTCATTCATAGTATGTCAAACGAAAATGGCATAAATAACTGAAAAGTGTACATATTACATTTCAATTTTGATTTTTCCTGTACTTTAGGGAAGTCCTGGTGGCGTAGTAGTTCCACATTGGTCTGCAGACCTGAAAGTTGGGGGTTCGAAATCACCAGTCCCTCTTTAGAATAAAGATGGACTTTTTCTTCCCATAAACAGTTACAGCCTCAGATACACACAGGGTCACTTCTACCCTATCTTATAGGGTCACTATTTGTCACACGCGACTCTATGCCAGAGAGAGTGAGGACATATGTGACTGATGGGCTATTGGATACTGTTCAAAGATGCTTTTAAACAGAAATAATATTTGTGCTGTGCTTTCTTTGATTTTGGTTGTTATCACTTTTTATAAGCTCACAAGAAAAGGAAAGGGAAAAATAACAGGATATGGTACTGATGCCAGGCCCTTATCCCACCAAGCTCTCTAAGGGAAGAAGTTACTGCGTTTTAGACACTGACCTCAAAGAACATCTGCATCAGAATATATCCCAGTACAAAGAAGCCATATTACAACTTTTGAGCATTTTCTATCAGATAATTAAATGCTCTAGTTAATGATAAGGGATTGAATTGCTGTTATTTACAATTGTAAAAGTTAAGGGAAGCACCGTACATAACTCACCTAAAAGTACTTTGCTAACGACAATAAATTACTGTTCTTGTTTCTTGGTTGGCTAGGAGAATGCTGTTTGTAATATGGATCAACAGCATTGCCTTGTGCAGGCATGGACTGTTCAGACGCCATTATAATCTATTTGTATTTGAAAAATAGATACCAGTTTTTAATAGCCATCGCAGTAACTTCTGGATTATAAACAAACTTCTCAAATCCCCGTAAGATCCACCCCCCCCCCTTTTTGGGTGTATGATTGTTTAGCCTTAAGCTAGCCCTGAGCACATGCCCATCATCTATTTCATTCTCAAATGGGCATTAGGATTATGACTTCAACATTTTACTAAAATGTGTTTAGCTGGTGTACCATACAAAGCAGGGTATAGTTTGCCAATGTTTTATTCATGGAACTGTACAGATAGCAAAGCTTTGGCTTGCAAACTAGATTCACAGATGTTTGTGGAACAAATGCAAGTGCATTTGAAATAATGCATACTGAAATTTCCATATGTGTTCAAATCAATGGAAACACAGAAAAGAGAATAATCTTTCACATAGTGTTGCCTTTCTGAAGATTAAAACTGCAGTGTGAGACTGAGAAACTGAGGAACATAGTTAACTACTGTCACTTGCCATGTTCAAAGGGCTGGTTAATTTCTGTCGACTCTGAGCCAAAGCTGTCTGTGTCCTGGGATACAGAGGCCCCTGAAACTCACTCGCATTCTTCCTCAGTCTTTCCTTTTGAAATGGATTTGAAAACCAGTCATTAACTAGTTGGTAAACTGTTATCTTAGTCCAGTGCTTTTCAACATCTTTCCTTGTTTTGTAGATTTACTCTCTTCCCACAGAAGTTCCAGATGACCCAGAAATCCCTTAATATCTTTATTTGTATTTGTTTTAAATCCCTATTCTTGTGTCAGATCATTTCTATCACCACTTACTCTGAATCTGGATCAAATCTAGGCTTATCCTTCTTCCTTATATTTGATCTTAGCATCATAGTTTTAACTTTTTTTAAACCTGACTTCCTCTGCCGGCTGTGAATCTGTTCCAATCCGACTGATAGTCTTCCCAGTATATTGCAAAGCAACAGCTGTCTCCTTTCTGGCAGTTGTGGATTATTCTCACATCCAGAAGTTTTATGAAAATAAATCTAATTCAAAATAGCGAAGCATTCCAAGGATATTGGCAAATTATGTATGTGGCAATCTAGCTGATAAATTATGTTCAATTAAGCTTATTCTAAATATAAATGTGAATGCTCTTGTACGTGGCAATTTACTTGTCAATTATGCACCATATTTGTAGGAAAATAGTACGTTGCTGTCCTTTATGATTAGTTGAATGTGTTTATTTGCTTGTGGTTGTTTTATTCAATTAATATGTTTAATACTTCAAATTCAAATATTTATTGACTATTTAAAATATGCAATGTTAGTCCTTCTTATTTAGCACATGACTGAAAGGAAGCAGATGAGATGGATTGATGGAGTCGCTGAAACAATGGCCCCACTCTCAAGAGGGCTGTGGGGATGGTGCCACACCAGGTCATTCCTCCTTACGTTATCCAGAGGGGTGCTTTGCGTCAGAGCCAGCGCAGCAGCATCTAAAACAACAAAGCGCTTTATCTATTGGATCAAAACTAGCCTGCTCAAACTTCCCTTTCATATCTACAGCAACCTCGTAGTCGGCCTAGTAGCCTAATGGTTACGTGTATGTCCACGTTCCACATGGTGGGCAGCGGGCAATCACCAGCAGCTGCGTGGGAGAAAGACCCATACAGTCCTGTGTTGGAATCCTAGAAAGGCACGCTCTGAGTCAGCATTTAGTTAATTGAAGTGAGTGTATACTATAATATCCCTTGTTGCAACTTAAGGTATAAGGCTGAGTTTCCAAGAGAAACAAAAATCAGTGAAACATATAAGGTATATAAAGAGAGAAAATATGTCAAGAAAAATAGCACACACAGTTGTAGAAAATGTTCAATCCAGTTTGTTCAAATCTGTGTCAATATTACACTGGAGGCACTTCCTGATTTCCATGACTGCCTGGGGCTGGGAGCCCAGAAAAACAAGTAGCTTGCAGATCCCAAGTCTTTGGAATAGAATCAAAACAGATCAGATATGTGAAAATATGTGGATAGTTCTTATGATGGGCAGGCAATATCGTGGACTATGAACACACGTCCCAAGAGACCAGATACAGGATCCACATCAGCAGGAAGAACAGAGTCAGTTCTCTAGAGTCTACTGATAATTATGAAATAGATCATGTACCTATGAGATAGCATCTAGAAGAGGCCTTATTGTCACACCAATGAGAATCCTTAACCAGCCATGCTGACACAAACTTAACTATCACAGTCCACCCTTTATCAGTGCTGCTAGATACATCATTCTGTACATCTGCAAATGATCATTTTGATAGAAGAACTGTGTGCATGGAAGATAAATGTGTGTGCAGATTAAGTGCTTAAGCCAGCAAAATCAACACACTACCCTTTCCATGATGAAAGTTGAATTATGAAATCAATTTGCCTCCGGGTTGCTGGGTAATCTCTTTGATGAATGTTCCCATGTCTAAGATTCAACGTTGGCCTTTGCTGCTGACATATTAAGCACTCAGCAGTGGCAGTAGTCAAGCTGGTCTTGTTACATAGAAGCCCATGAATAACCTCATACCTGATCTCATAGACCCAATGGGAAGAATTGTAATGATGACTGATTTTTTACAGAACATGTCATCCTTGCTACTTGATTATTAAAATACGCTACTACAGAGGTAAAGGATATCTTGAGGTGAGAATTCACAAGAGACACAAGTATATTCCCCTTGCTGGCCCATTCAGAGAAGTCTATCCCCATATCACCTCCTTCCTCCTCCTATGTATTAGGCCAGGTTGACTAGAGAAATAAATGCAACGGTATTCATATAAGTGTAAGAGAAAGCTTTAGGTCAAGAAGTAACTATACATCAAATAAACAACCCAGCCCAGGTCAGAGCAAGTTCACGAGTCCAATCCTAGTCCATAAGCTTCATTACATACCCCTCTTCATACTCACACAGCCTCATACAATTATGTAGCATGTAGGAATATCACAGGTCGATCAGTGTAAAGCCTGATGGATCCAATCATGGAGGAATCATGGCCAGGCTCTGGCAGGTCGCAAAGTGGCCCACAAACAGGAAGATGAGCACAGAGAGTCATTTATTTCAGTCTGACCTCCAAAGGAGGTCATCAAGCTGCAACTTCATTGACAGGCTAAATTCCACCCATGTTGGCACAAACTACCACAATCTTATTACTAATTTCCCTGGCATGCTCAATTCAAGTCTCTGGTCAAACCATGAGCCACAGCTTATAGATAAACCTATAGTGTCCTATCTGATCACTTCTCTTTCCTCAAAAAATGAACAACCGGGTCTGCCACTTATAGTTCTCCCCTTTCAGAGGATTTGCCTTCCACAGAGTTCTCCAGGGCATTCTCCAAATAGAGCTATAGTGTCACTGCTAGGTACTTCAAGAAGCACCTGCCTATTATGTTGAACCATCTGTAAACCAAGTATAGGTCATCAATTCAAAGTAGGAGACTGTACTATTGCAGGGATGAGATTCCAGAATTTTGATCCACTTCTTCCAACAGATTACTTGTACATTCCAGATTTGGTGGAGTCTAATCTCACATATACACAGCTTCCATTGAATGATGGTGTGCTGCTCTGCAAGCCCAACGTGATGACCCTATGTGTCAGATAGCATCCTTTGTGATGTGCAGCTCAGAGCACAGGATTGCTTGCTTTCCTCTAGTGAGGTGTTCTGGTTTTCTGTAGCCCATAATAGCCCCAGATCCTTTTCTCGGTAGGAGAAGAGCTGTCTGCAGAGCATGTCCTAATCCTAAAACCTCAGGGCTTGTGCTGTGATTCACCAAGAGAGGCCTGCAAGTCTCTAAACTGCCAGCCTATCTGCCATGGACACTTCAAGAATCATTGGGTCAGCTGTATCGTTTTCACCCAAGAGCAAAGCAGCTTGCATGACAGCCAAACCTGTAGCATAGCCTCCTCTTATTCAGAGTTCTACTCAAAGCTGACGAATTTAGAGTTGTTTGAGAGATATTCCACAGTGCAAAATCCAGAGAGGCCCACCAAGCACTGTGCCTCATTTTCAGTTGTGGCAAGGAAACGATGTTGCAATGTAGACTTCACTTTGTATCTCAATGTGCTCCACACCACTGGACCCCTGGACATTTCACTGGAATGAAAGTCAACTGAATTTTTGTCAAAACAATTTTGACAAAAGTGGTACCTGCATATTATGTAGAACTATCTGTAAACCAAGAATAGGTGTTTTTCTTCGGCAGTCAAGTGATCATAATGTCATCAATACAGAGTAGGAAAAAGTAGTATGACAGGAATGAGACTACCGACTTTTGATTCACTTGTTCCGGGTTTGTCAAAAATTCAGATAGATAAAAAAATCATGAAGATAAATTCTAACCATTATTTACTATACAGATGCTTTATTAATAAATCTAAAGTCATTGATAATTCATTACTAGGTCAAATCAGCATTACATCATCAATATATTGATGGGTCATTGTGACATTTTCTGGAAAGGAAAGTCTATCAAATATGAAGAGTTTGTATAATCCTGAAGGAAGACTATGTAAATGCATTGCTAACCTTGCCAACTAAAAATAAACTGCATCAGGTCATCCTTCAAAACAAGAATTGAAAAAAAAAAACAAATAACAACCCCCCCCCCCCCCGGGACATTGGCCAGATAAAGCTGCATGCTAAGTACCAGGAGAAGTATTAATTTCCTGAAGCAATGATACTACATCTGAAACAGCAGTTGTAATGGAGTCACAATCTGGCTACGTTTATAATCACCCACTGCCATTCTCCAAGATCCAAGTGTTTTTCAAATCCCAAATAGGTGAGTTAAATGAGATATGGTGGCAATTACTACCTCTGCATTCTTCAAGTCCTCAATGGTGACATTCTGTTCTACAAATCATTCAGGAATGTGCTATTGTTTTTGGTATACAATTTTCCTAATAAGAGCCAGTTTGAATAGTTTCCAATTGGCTTTTTCTACCATAATAGCCATTACTCCATGTGTCAGAGATCCAATATTGGGGTCCTGCCAGATGCTGAGTATGTCTATTCCAATTATGCATTTTGAAACTGGAAAAATACTACATAATAGGTTTGGGGACCCACTGAACTCACTGTGAAATGAACATGGGCTAAGGATCATTTCCCTACATCTCTAGTATGAATGGTGGGCCTCCTGGAATTAGTGTTAATTCAGAACTAGTATTCAACAATCTCCAATAAAAATCAGATTAATCCTGTTCCCTCCTCTTGTGAAAGGTCACAGATCCCTTAGGGGAAGTGGGGGAGAAAGTTGAAGAGTAAATCTTCAGCAATGTAATGGGGTCTTTTCTCAATGAGTCCCGGCTTCTCCTTCATTCAAGGAGTTGTGAGTCTATGACATGGTTTAAAATGGAAATTGAGGGCTGAGCCCTGGTGGCGTAGTGGTTGTGCACGGTACTGCGGCCCACTGGGATGGAGGTTCAATTCCAGCAGAGGCTCCCCTGGAGCAAAGACTGGGCCTCCTACTCCCACTTCCAGTGGGCAGTGATGCCCCAAAACCAAAAACCAAGAAAATAAAAAATAAAATAAAATGGAAATTGATAGATGATTCATGAGTCTCTTTTCTGGTGATTTGATTTGGGCTGTTGTTTACCCCCACTAGAATTCTTACAGTGGGACAGAGTGAGTGAGTATTTACTAAGTTTCTTATCTACTTCATTCTGTGAAGCACCCCTACCAAGCAGCCAACACCTTAAATCCATATGGGTCAAGCTATTATGGTTACTTCTCCGACTCCTTGTCCATTGCAATAATTATGCCTCTCTTATCTCTATCCATTCAATGTTGCCACTTTTCCATGAGGGGTACAAGCAGTCCCATCATAGGCAGGTGTCAATTAAATTAGGGCAGTTTCCACTGGCAAATGTGGCTGACATAAAATAGCCATTATAGGAATCTTCAGAGAAACTCTGGCTCCTTTCACAAATATGTTTCTTATTGTTTTGGTAAAAGGTGTGTCCTTCGGATACTTCATTTGTGAATCTGTGGACTTGTCCTTATAAATCCCCTCTAAGATAACAATTTCCCTAAGCATTTAATATCTTCTTCTACAATCTACTTCAACTTGGCTTATCATATATACTTAAGTATAAGCCAACCCAAATATCGGCCAAGGCACCTAATTGTACCACAAAAAAAGGCATGAAAAATGTACTAAAAAATCTCAGCTTATATGCTAGTATATAAGGTAACTCAAGTCATCTTTCAATTCATTCTTCAGCAAGTAAACCAAGTGAACTCTTAGATCTTCTCCTAACCTCTCCAGGTGAAGCACTGAATGAAAATTCTATGTTTAAAGGGTCCATATGAAAAAAAGCAAGCAATCTCAGATTCATCCAACCTTAAGTTTCTTGAATAATTATTTCACATCCTTACTAATTATTCCCAAGCATATTGTGCAAATTTCCATCCATGCACATCACAAATTTTAGCATCTATCTAGGAGTACAGAGCACGCTCTTACTTTCCCATCTTGACTTCACTCTTGGGAATTTGCTTTGACTTGTCCAGGGATAGGTCTAGATGGAATAATGGGCAGTGCTGGTGTTTCCTGGGAACACGCAGCACTTTTATGAAGGCATCCAGGTACAGCTCCAGGTGCCCCAGCAGCACACACATTTAGGCTAATCGCCTCAAGTATAGATGGAGGGAACAATGCTTTTACTGATAGTGGCTGGCATCTTGTATTCAGATAGCAGGGTGATGCTGGTGGCTGGAGTGGCTCAATGAAATCTGGGACCCCAAGGTCCTCACCTTTCTGTTTATCAGCCCTTGTGTCCCCATTCTAGATACCTCTTGGGGGGGGGCGGGCATCACTGCCCTCTGGTGGGAATCAGAGACCCAGACTTGCTTCTAGAAAGCTGCTGCTGGATTTGAACCACCAAGTCAGTGGGCTGCAGTCCCGCACTCTACCACTACGCCAAAGGGGCTCAGCCCCATTTTAGATATTAAGGTTCATTCAATGCCCTCTCTTTAATATCAGACACCATTGTTTGTTGAAAAATCAGCTAATGTTTTAATTCTTCTACTTGTACTATAAGATTTTTCTGTTTGGATTTTAGTTCTGTATTTAGAAGTGTTAAGTCTTTCTTCCTTGGCACAAGTGGAAGCATTGAAGTCTTTTACTTTTTACTTGACCTGTGCCTCCGAAGTTCTGAACTCATCTCTTTCCTTTCCATTGTCTGTTGTAAGTAGATCTGTTGTAATTACTGTTGGTCAATCAATTTTCCTATGCAGCATATCCTGATAAATTGCTGAAAAATATAAAAAAACACTATCACTCATAGCTTCTTTTCTCAATAGCAGTTTATCTATCATCAATGATATTCTACCTATTAACATTTACTCTATATGCCATAGATTAGCATTGCCTTCTTTACTAAATGTTGCATAGTTATATCCATACTAACAGTGGCTGAATTATCAGTGACTTTATGCCTACACAGATTTCATATAACTCATCTTTTGGTTTTCTTTCTCTAAAACCATTTGTGGTACAAAATTTGTTAGTCTTGGTTCTCTAAAAAATGCAAAACTATTGCTATCTTTGTATGTACATAAAATATGTTTATACCAAAAAAAAATGGCTCACATGGTTGCAAAAGCAGTTACGTCCTATTTGTTTCAAGTACATGTTCAGATATTATGCTAAAAACATAATATACCCTGGTAGTTGTCTGGGGATGGGAAGGGAGATATCCAGAAAGCTGGAAATCACAGGTTGGTGGAAGTAGATTTTAATCAACAGATCAAATTTTGTGCAGACTACAGATAACTCTCAAGATCAACAAGCAATATATCAAGCCACTGGCATATGTCCCAAGAGACCAGACGCAGTATTCACACAAACAAGAAGAGAAAGCTCCAGATCTTCACAGATTATTAGTAGATTTTAAAGAGACAATTTCTAGATCTGAAAGAGACCATAGGTCCAAGAAGACACCAGCAGGCTGGGACCTAACCTTATGAGAGATGCTTAATGCCCCCTGAGAATCCTGTTCTAGTTAAGTTTACAGAAAATAAAGTTATCATACTTATCATCATATGTATTTCCTAATATTTAATGCTAGCAGAGCTCTGGTGACGTAGTGGTTATGCGTAGAGCTACATAATCACAAGTTCAGTAGTTTGACCCCATCAACAACTCTCTCAGAGAAAGATGGAGCTTTCTGCTCACATACAGATTTTTAGACTCAGAAATCCAATGGACAATTCTTTATAGGATTGCTATGATACAGGATTGGCATAATAGCAATGAGCTGGTTTTTTTTTTTATATTGCTAACTGAAAGGTAGATTATTTAAATTCATCAGCTACACTGAGGGAGAATAATAAATATTGCTGTTGGCTTCTGTAAATATTACAGGTTTGAAAACTCTGCAAAAGTGTTCTATTCTGCCCTATAAGGTAGCAACAGGGTCATTGTGTGTAGGCATGGACTTGATGACAACAGATGTGAGTTTTTGAGTATTTTGCCCCTTTTCCTTACGATTGAAAGGAATAAAACAACAGTGGTCTTCATTTGAAATATTTCCAAATATTATAATAGCTCTAAGAGTTTAGCAGGGGTTCCAAAAACAGATGCAAAAATTGATGCATTAAGTGGGCATGAGTTCAGAGTATGAAAATGACCAGGTATAAATTAATCAATTCTCATCTCTAAAAATTCAAGCTTGACTTAGTGAAAGTCCTAAGAATTCAGAAAGACTCAGTTCTAAAAACTCATGTTTTCCAGCAATCCTATCAGCCATCATCAGAAATATTACATAAAGAGCACATTGCTAGCACAGAAAACATACTGGGTATTTGCAGATTCAGAAAAAACAGGAAAGTTTGAAAATATTCTATTCTCATGGAAATTGACTATGTAGAAAAAAGGTCTGTTAAAATGGATCGGTTTGGGAGAGTAGAGAGTTATTTTATTTGGATTCCCTAATAAAATATGGAGATATTCCCACTATGAGTTGGATCGTAACATCACTCCACATATATGTACTTTGGGGAGGATACACTTGGTGACTTAATTACAAAGAAAGAAGAGAATCCATCAAGATAAAAATAAAACAGTTATACCTTCGTTGGTGAACTCAGTTCATTCCTAATTGGTGTTTAAACACTGAAAAATTAGAGAATTAAATATATTTTTACCATAAGAAATAATGGAAAACCAAACATTTAGTTCTGAAACCCCAAAATTACACTTAAAAATTGATTTCCCCAGGACTTAACACAAAGTTAAAAGTCCTAACTTATGGAAATATCCTCTAAAGCAGTGGTTTTCAACCTCTGGGTCACAAATCCTTTGGGGGTCAACCTACCCTTTCACAGGGGTCACCTGATTCATAACAGTAGCAAAATTACACATGGAAGAAGCACACCAGCCTGTGTGATCAGGAGGTGGTGAAGGAACCCGGTGTCAGGCATCAAAGAGCTAAAATTATATTATTATTAATGAGGGGGGATACAGATTGGAAACTCAAAGCCCATCAATAGGTGAAGTGACATCCTCTTGTAGAGGGGTTACAAGGAGGAGATAAGCCAGTTAAGAACAGGGTAGTAGCAATGAAATATACAACCTGCCTCTAGTTCCCAAATGTTGCCTCCCACACATTTTTATGACCCCAATTCTACCACATAAATCCAGCCAGACCAAGAGATGTACAGTGAAGTTGGAAACATGGGAAATTTAGCATAAATGATCCCTCAAGACTAGTAATAGGAGTGGTAATACCAGGAGGGTGGAGGGATGGAGGAATAGAAAGGGAGAACCAACTCCAGGGATCTATACCTAGCCTCCTCTCTGAGACATGGACAACAGGGCAGTGAGTATTGGGACACATTAGACAATGTACAATATGAAAATAATAACAATTTGTAGGTTACTAAGGGTTCAAGGGGGAGGGGGGATATAGGGAGCTGATACTGAGGGCCTGGATGGAGGGAGGATGTTTTGAGAGTGATGATGGCAATAAGCATGAAAATGTGGCCTGTATAGAATTGATGTATGTATGGATTGTGATGGGAGTTGTATGAGCCACCAATAAAATGATTCATTAAAAAATTACAGTTATGAAGTAACAACAAAATAATTTTATGGTTGGGGGTCCCCACAACATGAGGAACTATATTGAAGGGTTGCAGCATTCGGAAGGCTGAGAACCTCTGCTCCAAAGCAGCTAAACCCAATAAATACACTACATTAAATATCAAATCAAAACACAGTAAAAGTTTGCTTAATTTTCATTATATTGTGTAATTTAAAAATCTGTAGGTGTTCAGAGCAGTACACTAACGTGGGTTTAAATGTAAAATCCCACGTTCTCACACAAAACAGAATAAGCCTGTTTTTCTTAGGTGTATTGCCTTTCAATACCTTTGTCTCTTTAGCAACTAAGATGCTATTGAACCTATTTTCCTACCCCTAAATTCCTGTTTTGCTATAGCTGTACACTTGCTGGAGAACCAATCCCTCAGGCTCTCCATAATAAGCAGGTTCAGCCATGAATTTATTGACTTTGTCTTTATTTGCACTTGTTCTTTCTCCATACTGTAGTGCAGGTGGATGCTGCGTCTCTCCTTTTAATTTTTCAAATCAGTTGTGTTAGACGACTGAGTTGGCCATAGAAACAAATTAATGATTATATCTACATAATTATATATATATATATATATATATATATATCCAAGACAAGTCCATTGTCCAATACTAGTTTATAAGTCACTCTTCAGACTCACATAGCCACATGCAATGAATCAGAAGGTAGAAAGATCGCAGGTCCATAGATGTGAAGTCTTGTGGATCTGGCTGGTAGTAGTTCTAGCAATAATCTGATCAGCCAGCAGGAAAGTGATGGTATGGGTGAGGGAATGGGGAGAGGCACTCCTTTTGAGAAGGTACTTATGATGGTTCACCACATGGAGGTATCATCAGGTTGTGACATGATTGACAGGCCCCCTAAACTTTTATAGATTTTCAAGTTGACATAGAATTACGTAACTACTACAGACCACCTCTTGTCAACTTGACACCTTTATGCAACTCTTTAGTTATACATAACTTATAAACAAAAGAGAATAAAATCATATTTGTGTCTAACAGGAAAAAACTAAAATGTAAGCAACTCAAAATGTGCCAGTCTCATTTAAACATAATATTCTGTAAGGGAATGAAACAAAATTGCAATTATATGAACATTCCACCATGATCCTGTAGTACAATTAACACATTCCCTTATCTCTGAGAGTTTGTAAGCCAGCAATTTCAGGCCTTTTTCCCCATGCTTTGAATTACTAATTTCTGTACTACCCTTTCTAGCAAACCACTGCTCTGAAGAGAAAAACATATTCTCTGATGTGTAGAATCTTTATTCCAGCTGGAATTTTGTGACTATGCATTAATAAGCAAAGTCAAATCAGAATGCCCATCCATAAAGTCAGTAGCAATATGCACCAAGTCACAGGCTAAACACGCTGGTTGGGCTCTGGTCAACTCTATATGAGCCACTTCACTTAGAGTCACCATGATACCCATTGGCCACCTCACCTTTTAACCATGATCCCTTCACAAATTCTCAACAATCCTATGCCCCTTAGGTGAGGTCTTGCCACAGGTTCAGGTTCCATACAACTTTATAAACTTCAGAGCAGTCAGTCCATCCCCATCTCTCCTTTAGTTACTATGAACAAGGTCTACAGTTGCCAATGATCAGACTCAACCCTTCTTTTTATTGCTGTGCTTTTCTTACTTCCACTCAACAAGTGGATCCAGGTGGTCACATAGCAAGCATTTCAGGTTGCTCACAGTCTCCTTTAATGTTCAGTTCTAGAGAAAAGAGTTTCTTCATGGCTCCAAATTTTTCCAGATTCAGGTGCAAATTTCAAGTTCAAAATTCAAAAATGGCCAAAGGGCTCCTTTTACTCTTGTTTTCCCATAAGTCTCTCACCTGCTTTTTCAGAAAGTCTTTTTGAATGTATATAACCTGAGCACTCAAGGAACTGGGTAGGGGCTACCATTTTTAAACCTTCTTGGCAGGAATTTCATACTAGCTCATTTAACAGATCCAATTTAATACTTGAAGGCAGTGGATTTACAAACCCTCCATTCTTACCAATGATAATATCTACCACACATTCTATCAATAAAAATAGGTAGAAATATAATCATAGTACACTCAAATTCTAAACACATTATTAAAACAGCTGACTTTAATTTGTTCTTATCTAAACTACCCCATTTTATTGAATATGGCCTTGTGTCTCTGGCTGCATCAAGCCAGGGTCTGATTTTTGGTAAGCCATTTTGATGAAGCAGCATGGTTTCAGAAAACTCAAGGGGTGATTTCACCTGGACTAAATCAAAATTTGTACTTATCACATTCATTTCAGTTGGGAATAGCTGAAGACAATTTTTAGCCTTCTTGCATATCACTGTCTCAGATACAGTATCATCACCAAGTTATTTCTGACTTAACCAAGTTAGCAGTCACTTTTCAACCTCTTCAGTGGTCTGGGTTCAGTGATTTGTGGTTAGCAACTTCCCCCCTTTTATTATATTAGCTGCTTTAATTACATTTTTTTTCTTCAAAATGTTGATACCAAGTTAGCCTGTTGTGTGCAGCCACAAAATCAGACAGGTCATAAGCAGGGTGAAATACACAATGTTTTCTTTCTTCAACCCTATCCTGATTCTCACATATTTTTTCTTCATTTTAGTGCTGGTATCATTAACTTTCTTTGGGGCATAGTTATAATATTTTATACAAATAAAACATAAAAGAGCTCAATGATGACTATTTTAGCACAAGGATTATGAACTATATGTTTTCTGAGCCAGAATGTTGCTGCTGCTTCTTTGTGTCTGAAGCAAGATGTGACTCACTCTCTTCTGGTACAGATTTTTTTTTCCAAGTCAGATTGATTATTGAGCTAAGTTACAAACACATCATTTAAAAAAAAAACAATTGTTCAAAGAGTGGAAACTTTGAGTTTGGAGTCATTTGACACATGAGGTATTACTAGAGTTTATTGTGCGTGAAACTGGAAGTAATGAGTTTATTCAAAAAACAAGGTTGCAATGACCAGTGATAAATCATGCTGATAATATGCACCCTCAGATATGATGCAATGCAAAGGCTATTTCATGCCTGTGGTATCCGTACCCCTAATATATACCACCAGTCTAATGGAGAAAAAACAGCAGAGCGCTTTAATTGAATAACAGTGTGGTAGTTATATAACTGTTTGTCAATTTGAGGATGAGGAGTGAAGGGGTGGAGTCTCATCTGTCGATGGGGTCATAGCCAAAGAGGTGTCTGTTGACATGACTTTCTCCTGAGAACTCTGAAAAATCTGGCATTTCCTCCTTGGAGGTGGGAGACACTTCTCTCTCCTTTCTCACTTCCTGAGACGATGGTCTTCTGACAAGACCTGATAAGACACATGGCACTATGCTGATTGACCCCATGTCCTGGGAATTGGAGCTTGTACATGGATCTTCTGATATAACCAGACGTCTGGAGACTGGGAAGTCACGTAGAGACCCCTGCCAGTGCATTGCATGTGTTTCGTGAGTCTAAAGAGGACTTTATGGATTGGTTTTGGACATATGGACTTATGGACTTGGACTGCATTGGGATGCTTTCTTAATTTACAATTACTCTTTATATAAGCCTCTTTCTTATAGGCATATGAGTGTCTATATATTTGTTCTCTAGTCTACCCAGATTAACACAATCAATAAAACACTTGGCTATTGTGTCTCAAAATCAAATACAGTAAATATAATTTATGAGCAAGTTATCAAAACTAAGAAAGAATGAGACTTTGCCCTGTTTAAAAAAAAATTTTTAACATGCTGCTATTTTGTCCTATTATGTTCATTTTTAGTTCATAGTGACCCTACAGGGAAAAGCTGAATTGCACCATCATGAATTCCTAGGCTGTACTCTTTAAGGGAACTGATTGTGAGTGTCTGTTTGTTTTTTCTCATTGGAGCCAGGGGGTGGGTTTGAATTCATGACTTTTTGGTTTTCAGCTGAGCCCTTATCTATTGTGCCCCAGAGCTCCATATTTCAAAATGAGGAACTGTGCATTTTATCTCATTCAACCTTAAATACATGCGATATGTCAAACAGGAGCTTCTAATCTGTTCATCGATTCTCTGACAAGCTTAGGAGAATAAAGATGACATTACTCCCATAGGAATATTTAATCATAAGGGTGGGAGAAGGCATAAAATGTGATACCTATCATATTTGAAACTATTATACAAAACAATGAATTTGATTTTTCTTCTGTTCTCTCATTAAAATTAAACCGACACATACTCACAGCCATTGAGTGACCATTTCAGCCAAGGTAGAACTGGACTTGTGAGTTTCTGAGACCCTATCTCTTTATAGGAATAGAAAGTCCCCTCATGGTTCTTCAGAGGGGAGCTGGTGTTTTTGAACTCCTGACCTTGTGCTTTGCATCCCAAGGTGTAATCACTAAACTGCATGATATATATCAATAAATACTTCCCAGGGAGTGTTATATAGAATAAGAATTTCATAGAAATGTTACAGAGACTGCTCCCATTGCGAATTTGACTTCATGATGATCCTTTTGTTCAAGCTGATGTTTGTTTGTGTGAGATTGATTCAACATATTTCAGATAAAATCTGTCATCGAATTTATAGGCTTTCCCATCCTTCATGTTCCAAAGCTGTTGAGGCAGACTTGAACATGAAAAACTATTGTTTTTCTATCTACCCTAAAGAAATGAGCATGCTGAGAAGGTAAAATAAAGAAAAAAGAAAAGAAAGCACTGCGTGGTGAGGCGTTAAGCAACTTTCTTCCACCTTGTTAACAGCAGTGGAAGGTTACTGTGGCTATGGCTTCATTAGAGAGCAAACTCATCTTGTTGGCTGCGTATTACCTTTTGATTTCCCCTGTGGGCTTTATTTTTTTTAACTTTATTTTCTTTCAGATGACATCTGACATTGAGTGTAAGAGAGAACCAAAGATGAAATTTTTAGCTCTTTGGGTTTATACACCTGCAGCTCAGTGATGCGACACCACAGGGTGAGGTTCGCATGCAATTAGAGTGAACTCCTAAACGTCAAAACGGGCACCAGAAAACATTCTTCCACATTGCAGCCAGAGTGATGCTAGCGAAACGGGACTTACAAACTAGGCTGCACAGAACCCTGTCTACTTAATGAAAAAGTCTCCATGTCTTCATAAGAAGGAAAGTCTCTAAACATTCCACAAATAAATAAAACAGCAATATTACTTGTCTTCAAATAGACTTAAAACAGTATTTTTTCAACTCTTTGACTATGTTCGAGAAGTTATCAGGCTTAGATGCTGCATAAAAAGAAAAACTCTGCACCAAGTATTGAACTAGAAAAAATTGAAGCAAAGAGTTCCTAAAACCTTTCCATTGAAGGTGGAAATACTCCGTAGCTTACTAAAAGTATGAAGCATAAAATCACAATAATGAAATATTTTGATTTCTTGATCTCTACCACACTGATTCTAGCTACATAATATGGCATCAAACAATGGGTTACTGATAGCAAAAATTTAAGAAAACAAAGAATTGATTTAAGGACCTTGTTTCATATAAAATTATGAACTATATTTTAATAGAAGATATATAAGGAGACTGGATATTTCAAGACATTTAATCAATCTGTGTTCAATAAAAATAGCAGATGCCAGAATAAGAAAAAACAAAATTTCTTAAAGAAAAGACAGTACCCTTGGTAAAAAGGTGTTCAGTTTAAAATCCACAATGATACTTTGAAAACATAAATGTATGTTACACTCTGTTCCGAGTTCTGTAGTGAACTTTTGCTAGCTTACAAGACAAGACATGAGGTCCATCTTGTCCTTGATGTGGTTCTTAATCTTCCTAACACTTGGACCCTTTAATATAATTCCTCATGTTGGGTTGACCACCCCAACCATAAAATTATCTCCGTTGCTACTGTAATTTTGCTACTATTATGAATCTGGTGACACCTGTGAAAGGGCCATCCCACCTCTCAGGGGAGTCACGACCCACAGGTTGAGAACGGCTGCCTTTTACTCTCCTCTTCTTTCATTCCATTCTAACCAGACTGACTTCTATCTGCTTCCCTGAATTCATGATGAAAACTTCTACTTCTGAACTTAGCTTTGCCACTCCTCTTCCTGCATCACATTTTCCCTAGACACAGTAATTTACAACTTTAACTCACTGATGTCGCTGCCCTCAGCTGTCATCTGCATCATGCCTTCTTAGACTGTGTCATTGAATCACTCTTGTGGAACTTGCTGATTGTTTTTCTTGGTTTCTTTGAATGCTAGTTAAGAGACTGTAAGGCAAGGCCAGAGGAGTTGTTAGCCTAATACTTCATTTCCATCACGGGTTCCATTCTTCTTGGTATCTAGAGGATACCCTCTAGATATCCCTCAGGGATAGCAGGTTTTCTGAGGCTCATAGTTTCTGAATTTACTCGTTTATTCCTCTTCATTAGTCAGCTAAGTCCTCAAAAATGTCTCTGTGGACATTTACAAAAATGTCTACTCTTTTACCAAAATATAATTTGCTATTACGTGCCATTGAATTGATTATAATTCATCGAGAACCAATGTACAATAGAGCAAAACACTGTTGAGCCATGCCATGTGCCCAACATGTTATGTCTGAGCCCTTTGCTGTAGCCAGTGTCATTTCTTCTCCTTGAGAGTCTTTTTTATTCTTTTGCTGACCCTATGATTTATCAAGAATGATATAATTTTCCAGAAACTTGTGTCTCCTGATAGTATATCTATGTGAAATGAAATCTAGTCAATCTATTTCCTAAGGACCATTCTTTCCCCAAGACAGATTTGTTTGTCCTTCTAACTGTCTACGGTACTTTTAATCTTCTTTGTTAGTACAGTAATTCAAATGCATTAATTCTTCTTTATTCAGTGTTCATTTTCACTTGCATATGAAACAGTTGAAAATATGTGGTGCAAGCAAGGCACGCTGTGGTCCTCAAAGTAACATATTTGTTTCTGTACACATAAATAGACCTTGTGCATATGATTTATTCAACAGAATACACTGTATATTTCCTGATGGCTCTTACCATAAGGGTTACATGGAAGTATCCAAGTGAATGTTATCACAAAGTTCTTTGAAGCAAGAAACATGTCATATGCATATGGCAGGTTGTTAACAATGCATCCTCAAATCTTAATGGGATGCTCTTCTTCACAGAGTCCAGCTTTTCAGACTCTTTGCTCAACACACATTGAATAAGTATGGTGTGCCAACCTTAATGCACCAGTTTCTCAATACTAAACCAAGACAGATATGTCTGTTCCTGGTGGTCCTGAATATTTTCAATATTCTTTGCAAACTTCACAAAGCAAACACATTAATCCTTCTGTCTTCCCTATTCATTATTCAATTTTCAAATATATATAAAAGGATTGAAAATATAATGGCTTGGGTCAGGTGCACCTTAGTCCTCAAAGTAATAGCCATGCATTTCATCACTCTAAAGACTTTTAGTGCATCATACTTGTCTAATGTAATAATATATCATTTGATTATTTCATAACTGGTACTTTATTGATTGTTTTAAGGATCAGTACAGAGATGATATGAGTAATTTGTATACAATTTTAATGCATATTCCCAAATGCTAAAACATCAGATAGGATCATTTGTCAAATTGCAGAATATTCCAGCTTTAAATTTGGAAGAAAATCTTCATTTGGAATATGTCAAGTACCGTGATCTCCAAATGTTGACAAAGTGTTACAACATAAGTCCTGCAAATTCACAATTTAGTGTCACACACACTATGTACTCAAATTGTATATCTTTCACAACACCTAAAAAAGTAATCAGGAAAATGGACTCACATAACCAAAGGGGTTTCAGCATTGTACCCCATTCTGCCCAAAGAGACATGGTGAAGGAACTGGTTCCAGACATAATTCTACTTAAGAAAAAAAAAAGCCAGAAAAAAAAACGCACGGAAACAGAATCTAAAATATTCAAGTAGCAGAAATGCTTGATGCATGCTTTGTTTTAGAGTTACAAAAGCTCCTGCACTCCATGGCATGCTATATTTTCACCCAAGAGAGTCAAATCTTCCCACAACAAAGCATTCCTCTATTTTTTAGATGTATCAACAAATAAACGAACAATACATGTTCTCCCACCTTAGAAAAGCTATTCAGGGCTGAGCCCCGGTGGCATAGTGGTTCAGTGCGGGACTGTGCCCCATTGGTTTGGCGGTTCAAATCCAGTAGCAGCTCTCTGGGAGCAAGGCTGGGTAGCTCCCACGACCACCAGAAGGCAGTGATGTCACCTCAAAAAAGAAAAGGTATTTACAATTTTAAAGACGAAATGAATTTCGGTATTTCTTCTGCTCACTGCTGTTACTCAATACTACCCAGGTGATGCTGACTCATACCAATCATATGTACAGAAAAACCCTCACCACGATTGTTCTTCCAGTTGAACCCATTGTCCTAGTCACTGTGCCAATCCATCTGGTCCAAGGCCTTCCTCTTTTTCACTGCTTCTCTGTTTTAGCAAGCAGGACAGCCTTCTCCAGGAGCTGGTCTCTCTCTCCTGATAATGTGTCCAATGAACATGACATGAAGTCTTGCTATTTTCGCCTCTCAGGGGTATTCTGGTTGTGCTTCTTCTCAGATAGAGTTGTCTGTTCCTGTAGCAGTACATGGTGCCATCCATGTTTTTGGTCAACTCTACAGTTCAGATGCATTGATTTTTCTTCAGACTTCCATGTTGAATGTCCAAGTTTCACATGTATACAAGTTGATGGGAAATTCTATGGCTTGAGGCAGGTGCAGCTCATTCCTCAATTTGACATCTTCAATTTTCATTACTTTAAAGCACCTAATTTACCCAATGATTGCATCTTTTAACTCTTGGTAACGCCTTCCATGAACCCGAGCCAGATGAAATCATTGATAATTTCAATCTTCTCCTTACTTCTCATGATATCATTTATTGGTTCAGTTGTAAAGATTTTGTTGTTTTATATCTACATCAGCCCATCCTTCAAGGTGGTGTCATCTGTATATAACAAGTGGGTAAAAAGCCTTCATCCAAACCAGATACCATGTCCTTCTTTATGTAATCCAGGTACTTTGATCATTTCCTGGGCATACAAACCAAGTAGGGTGATAGGATAAAATTGCATACACACCATTCCTTATTTTAAACCATGCAGGATGCCCTGGTTCTCTTCATACAACTGCCTCTTGATTCATGTGCAGGTTCCTTAGGAACACAATTAAAAATTCTGGAATTCCTATTCTTCTCAAGGCGATCAGTAGTTTGTAATGATCCACCCAATAAAATGCCTTTGCATCGGCATTAAGCAAAATAGTTCTAGTAGTCTCGACTTTGAGCCAAAGTCCATCAGAAAGAAGGACTAATATCTTTGCTCCATGTCTTTTCTGAATCCTGCCTGAAGCTATGGCAGTTCCCAGTCAATGTTCTGCTGCAATTGTGTTTGGATACTTTTCAGCAAAATTGTACACACATAGAATATAATGGATATGTTCTACAATTTGTGTATGCTGTTCGATCGCCATTCTCTGGAATGGTTACAAATATAGATCTCTTTCAGTCAGTTGGCCAAGAAGCTGTCTTCTAAGTTTCTTGTTATAAACTGGTGAGTGTTTGCAGTACTTCATCAGTTAGTTGAAACATTTCAATATGTATTCGTTCGATTCCAGGACCCTCATTTTTGGCTAATGCTTTCAGGGTGACTTGGACTTCTTTCTTCAGTATAACTGGTTCTTGCTCATATGCTACCTCCAGAAATGTCAAATATCAACTCTTTCTTTCTGTGCAGTGTCATGTATATATTGCTGCTTCCTGAATGATTCAATGTTTTCATCATAGAATCTTTCATTTTGCAAATTCAGACTTGAACTTTGCTTCAGTTCTTTCAATATAAGATATACTGATCATGTTTTTTCTCTTTCGGCTTTATTGCTCTGGCCATTTATACATTTCATTATAATACTTTTTCTTCTCTAGCCGCCCTTTGAAAATTTCTGTTCAGAATTTTGACTTCATCACTTCTTACATTTGCTCTGTATACTCTACATTCAAGAGCAAGTTTCAGGGTATCTTCTAGCATACACTTTTTAAAAGAATAAATCATTTCATTGGGACTCTTATAAGTGTCCATACATCAATGGTATCATGCACATTTCTACATATGTTGCCATTATCATTTCCAAAACATTTTACTTCTACCTAAGCCTTTGGTATCAGCTCCTCATTTTTCCCTCCCTACCTTGTTCTCCCACCTTCACAAACACTTGATTATTTATAAATTATATTTATTTTCATATCTTACACTGTCCGCTGTCTCCCTTTACCTACATTTCTGTTGTTCATCTGCCTGTGTGCTGCTGATGAATATTCAATATAACATGGACTGTCAGAAGAACAAATAAATATGAATTGGAAGGCTACAATTCTAGAAGTTAGGATTTTGAGACTGTCACACTTTGGAGATCTTATAAGGGTTGATCAGTGCCTGGAGGTCACATCATGCTTAGTAAAGCAAAGGGTAAATGAAAAAGAGGAATACCTCCAACAAGACGGATTGACTCAGTGGCTGAAAATATGAGCTCAAACAGGAACAATTTTAAATATGATGTAAAGTAGGGAAGCATTTTACATGGTCAGAACTAAATTGAAGGCACCAAGAACATTATTATACTGTAGCAATAAGAAAAAGAAACCAAACTCATTGCCATTGAGTCAGTTCTGACCCTTATGAACCTATTTGACAGACTAGAATGCATTCTGCAGAGTTCTGAAATTACAACTCATTATGGAACTACAGAGCCAAGTCACTCTCCCACAGAGTGGCTAATGGACTTGAAAGGCTGATCTTGTGGTTAGCAGCCTAAGGGGTAACCACAAGGCCACCAGGGCACCTGCAAGTCGCAAATATAGGTGCACATTGCTTATTAAATGTTTGGTGGTGCTGTTCTTTAATAACCTCTTCTTTTGAACTTAAAATGCTCTAATTTTATATTAAATGTTAGAAAAGGCCCTTTCAATCTAGACTATACATCAAGTGCACTAGCATCTTCAAACTTTTAAGATTGTACTCTAATTGCCCTCGATTTTATTGCATATAAAAGCAAAAATCTTAATTATATCCAGAACAAGACAAAATATCTTCACCAACTTCTATACTATGATTGACGATATACTGGTATTGTCAGTGGCAGGATTAATATATTTTGCTTAATTAAGATAAGATGTTGCTTCATTGTAGATTTTACTAATAGAGAGTTTATTATTGATGCATCAGAAATCCATGCCAAAAGGAGCCTGTGCAGAAACTTGGAAGTTTCACTAATAAAAATAGATTTACAAACTCTGACTTCATGTCCAAAGAAGAGCTCTTTGTCCCATGAACATTTTCTCATAGCTATGTATTCTGTAAAATATTTCTCACAGATTATATCTGGGCTTATAAGTCAATGATTTTAACTTTTCTGAGAACCCATACTAAGTGTGCTATTTTTTTGACATATTAAGTATACTTTGACATAATCATATACACTGGTTCCTTTCCTTTTGTATGTCATCTTATAGAGAAGGGCATCACCCACCACAGCACATTATGTAATATCTGAATCTATACATTCTAATTGCTATAATTAAAAAATTAGTTATGTCTCTGCAGCCATTTTGTAAAATCCTTAAGATGTATGCCAATAGTCAATATTTATTTGCTCATAGTAACATTATACCATTATCTTATTGATATCATCATAAAGTTTATATGCACTTTCCAGGTGCAGGCATCATAAATCATCTCTCTATTCATGAAATTGTAAAAAATTCTTCTTGATGACAACCTTCCTACTTTCTATAGAGTTTTTATTTTTAGGGAGATCCTGTCTGAACAAGAAAACTATTTCTCTATTTTAGTTGTAATAAAATAACAGTGGCTTCAATAAGATAAAATTACGCATTTGGAATTTGCATGCCTATAGATAGAAGAGAAAACGCATTGAGATCTCTAGCCTGTCTTCTCAATTAAGATGTATAGACACGAAGGTCTTTTCTATTGTTCTTTCATTTCTGTCCCTCACATGATTGAATCTGATTCATTGGGATCCCATCAGCATTCCAGTCCAGGGGACGAATGAAAGTGAAATCGCAAGGCTCATTTCTTCTAAAGGTTGTCAGCCACAAGGTCTACCCAATCTGTCGTTCGAACTTGTCACAATGTTATCCTTGTAGATGCTGGAAAGGGTGCAAGAAAATGTTGTCTGTTATTGGAAAATCATGTCCCTGCCTAAAGTAAGGGGTTCTGCTACCAATAAATAAATAAATAAATAAATAAATAAATAAATAGTAGGGGAAGAGCTATTCAGTTAGCAGACATTGTTACAAAGAAGTTACTCACAACCCCAAATCAATACTTTTACTATAAATGTCTGTCTTCACATTTCAGGTACCCGTGTTTACTAAAGATTGAAAAGGGTCTTTCAATGGAAACCTTCATAAAATTCATAAAATGATTACTTGAAAGTGATTTATTATTGTATAATGAAGTATACACAGTTTGTTAAATAGTTAATCCTGGCAAAGATGGAACAATATATTCATAACATATGGGTCTAATTTTAGGGTAGTCCAGATGTTAACTATCAATTTCTGCTCAGAAGCTTGTCATGTAGACAAGAAAGGGGAAGAGCATTCTATGTGTCCTTACTTCTCAGCCATCCTCCAGGTTGCGCTAGTTTACTGCATCTCTGAATTGCCATGAGGCACCCTCTTCTTTATCTTGCATGATATGAACTCAAACCACAACTTACATTTTCTAAAATCAAGATTGATACATAACTGACAAAAATTTTACTCATTTTTTTTACCAATAAATATCTTACTTTTAAAATATGGAATCTCTATCAGTCACATTTCTTATTTGCAACTATATTTGCTTCAAATGGCTGCCAAAGATGTTGACACAAATTCAAGGAATACTCAAAACATGACAACTCCTCTTATGCTTATTGTGATGGGTGTTACAAAAAGTTCTTGTCTTCAGTTGCTGGGCATACCAACACTACCTGCAGGTGCCAATGAGTGACTCCAATTCATGGCGACTCCACTTGTGTCAGAGCCAACAGTGCCCCACAGGGTTGTCAGTAACCCGTTATTCAGAAGTAAATCACCAGAGCTCTCTTCTGAGGTGCCTTCTGGTGAACTGTGTCCTCCCACCTTTGGCATAGTACCCAAATGTTCTACCCTCTTGGGTTATCTACTAACTCCTCCAGCATATTTTGGATAAATTTATAATGATAGAAGGGATTCCAATCTTGAAAGATAGTTGGAATTATTTCCTTGTTACTTCAATGCTCCATCAGCTGATGCTTTTTGTGTCTCCACTGCAGGGTATGGAAGATTTACTTTTCTATTTAACACATTTTGGGTGACGAATGTATATTATGATTTGAAAAAATTGATTGAAGAAGTGCAATGATTATAGCAGAAAATAAATCACCCTTATTATATAAAGAGAGGGAGAGATCAACATTCACATACGCACATACACACATTCACACAGTCTGACATTGGCACTGCGTAAATGAAAGATGATGGAATGAGGGCCACCATATGCTGAGATTACTTGACATGAGACAGAATATATTCTCAATTATCCTTATTTCTGGCAAAGTTTCAGGGGTGAAAAAGGCAACAAAAGAGTGCTTTGAGTGTTCCTTCATGATAGATAACTACTTACTGGCAATAAGATATATACACAAGGACTCCACAGTGAAAACATTTGGGTCATTGCCTCCCAGTGTTGTTGACATTGCATTAGATTCCCGTGAGACTTTTGATCACTCCTGGGAGAATATAAATAAATGCACAATTCTCCCACCTGAAGGAAACAGACATTTGAGGAAGTGGTCTAAGAACTAGGTAGCTCTACTGATATGGTTTCAAAATTCAAAATGAGTTTTATCTATTTAAGTTGGGGGTGGGGAACAAACCATTTGGATAGACTGCATACCAGACCTGTAGAGTGTATGTAGAAATCCTGTGAAGAGTGACAAACTGAGGCCAAATTCTTCCTGAGTGATTAGCAAGTATCAGAAACATACACATGCTCATTTGAGACATGACGTGGATTACAGCCCATCATGACATTAATATTGTTTTGTGTTTTGTCCTTCTCAAAAGACAACACATTCTGTTACAGCAGATTATGTTTCACAGGGAACAGCACTCTCATGTTTACTACAGCTACTGATTATCTTCTCCAGATTTAGAAAAACAGCTGTGATCCTTTCCTTGACAAACAAGATTAAAGCCTCCAGAGGTCTCTATCATTTGTGCTGACTTCTGTGCCCTAAAAATGGCTGATTTGTCATATCAGCTGAAACTCCCTGCCATTTTTTGAATCTTTGAGCACTATTTCATTGTTCCAATTATTTGAAAATGAGAATGCTCTTACTTCTTGCAGATTGCACACTCCCATGCTTCCTAGTCATTGCAGCACATTTCTTCATAAAGTTAATAAACAATTCTGAACTCCAAATTATGTTCTGCTTGTCACAAAGCTGCAGCTGTAAGCTGCAACATTAAAATATGAGTTGAGAGTCTACAACAGAACAAATAAGGTCATCATAAAATAACCACTAAGATTAAGTTCATTTTTATCACTCGCTAATTATTATATCTGTTGTGTTGAAGGGAAAATCCAATATACCATTTTTAGAGTGTTTCCCAGGTATTACAGCATTGGAGCTAGTGTTGGCATTTCAGGTTCTGCTGCTAGCTATTGCACATGAATGCAGATGTAGCTATTCATTCTTTTGACAAACACATATTGAGCACCTATTATTTATTTGCTCAACTATGGTCTATGTACTAGGGCTAGAGACATTAATAAACCACATAGCCTGCTTGCAAAGATGTTACAGTTCACTTAATAAAATAGACAAGAAATAAATAAGTGCTTGAATGGGGACACTTTTATGAATATCAACTTTGGAATGAAAAGAAAAATGTTATCATTTTTCGTTGTTCCTAGTTATCTATAATCTTAAAACTCTGCCAAGGATATCACTCAAAAGTTTTTATTTTATGTAATTTGTAACCCTCACTACTAGTTAGAAAACAGAAAGAATAAAAACTTTTATGCAGCAAAAATCGATCAGAAAAAAAATTGATCCGAAGTGATTTTAGCCCCTGCTAATTGCTAGATCTGTTAGAAGTGATATTATAGAAGCTTCCAAGCTCTGATGACTACCAGGACATTAGAAAGACATAGTATAAGATTTTTAACAGTCTATGCTATTATAAAATATAAGAGAATTTCTTTAAGATTATTTTCTTTATCATTTTTCATTATGGCTCATTTTTACAAAGCCTCAATATCTATAATAAAAAATAGGAAATTTGGTTACATTTAAATTGGCACATACACCAGAATATTGATTGACACTTAAGCAAACAATATCTGACTTAGTGTACTTTCATTTGGAAATTATTCCTTATCTTTGTTACTCAAGGTTGTGGACTCTGCATTAGATTGTTGTGTTATTGGTAGAAGGACAAGCATGGTCTTGCTACATCAATGCCCTATATGCTACATTAAGATAAGTCTTATTCTGATAAATCAGTGATGGGAATTCTGTATTATTTTGAACATGTGTTTTATGGTTTTCTTTTAGTAAATGAAACCCAGAATTGATGAACCTATAAATACAACATATAGAATAAGGGTTTCAGGGGACAGGGGTGGGGCCCTGGGATGGGGTAGTAAAAAGGAGATGATGTCAAGGTATCCAAGAAGAAAAAGAATGATTGGAAAACTTATCATGGTAAGAATTGTAAAATTATGTCTGACATGTTTGAACTATGAAATGATATATATATTTAACTCCCTATTAATAATATTTAAAAAAATATCACTCACTCATTCAGTGCCATTGAATAATTTTCAGTTGATACTCACACTATAGGAGAATAGAAACACTCCTTTTGGCTTTCAAGGCTGTAAATATTTTTGAGAACAGAAAATCTCATCTTTTTCCCACTAAATAAAAGTATTGTTTAGTTACTCTTTCACGTGTAAATTTACTTTTAGTCTTTTCTTAGCATATGGAATATACTACTTTGTTTCCTAGGAATATCCATGAGAAAAACTTTATGACATAATAAAATATTTTATATGTGAGGAAGTACTATGATCCCTTTTATTAAAGCAGCAAGCCTGATGTTGGCCAGGGTAGTTGTGGAATAGATCTCTTAATGTTATTGAGCACACAGCCATCTTCCATATGAAGGTGGGGTATAATTCCAATAAACCTGATCCCTTCTGAAAGTAGTAATTTATTGTCATTGCTCTAATCATTACTCATTCAAAAAAGCATAAACTTATTTTTAATCTATAGGATTCACAGATCAACTTTATGTAAATGGGGCTAAGCACCAATTCTAAGCCCTCATTATCCAATATATTGATTGATATAAATATGCATAAATACTTATATTATTACCTAAATATATAAGCATTCTAAATATGAAGCATGGCATCTTGTGTATTGCCAAATACATAGTATTTGAACTTCACATATTGCTTAACCCACTCAGTTTAGCACAGGTTCTGTGTGTGTTTGCTTGTTCACCCAAATCTTAAATTCAGTGTATTAAGATAATTTGATTTCTGTTTTAAGTAGAAATCCCACCCCGACAGAAATGCTATTCAATCTTTTCTATTATCTCTACAGGAGACCAATTTGTCAGGGAATAACAGGCCAAATGAAGGAGGCTATCATTTTACATTGATCATATAATTCCACTGAGAATATCATAAAGATGATCAAAGAATACTTTTTTTTCAGATTTGATCTATAGTAGAAGAGAGAAAGAAAAAGTTTGTCTTCGTGTCCTTACATATGACACGTGGTCATAAGGTTTACCTGGTCTCGTGGATTTTATCCCCCTTTGTTTCTTTTATATTTTTCATTAAAATAATTACTTTTGGATAAATGTGCCAAAATCTTCCACAAATGCTTTTAAGTTATCTCAACAACCAGTTTATGCTACTAATCAAAACACAGGCATCTCCATTCACATTGTTAAAAATCAAATTTCTGTTTCATGTTCTCACAACTTTTGTCTCATCGAGTCAATGGAAAATTGGCATTGCTTTAGTCTGTGATACTCCCTTATTTCTTGACTTCATCCTTCTTTGCCATGCTCACTTTATCTTCAGATTAAGTGATTAGAATCTTCATCATAAAAAAAACCAGTCTGGGAATTATTTTCTTTTCTCTCTCCAATTAAGTATCCTTAACATGTTTAATTTGTTCCTCTTCTTTTCCAATTTATTTTCTTTAATTTTTCTGGATTACCATTGGTTATCCATTTTGGTAAAATTCATCAAATTCCAAGAAAAACTCATTCATTCATAATTCAAAGACTGCCAAAGCTAGAATCCAGTTTAGTTACCAGATACTGGATTGTTTCTATTTCATGAAATGTCTATATAACATACTGTGGTAGTCCGGTTAGACAAGCGAAACAAATTCATAAGCACACATATGTATATAAGATAACATTTTATACAAAGGATAATTGAACATTGAGAAAGCATCCCAACCCAGTCCCGTCCAAGGTGATAAGTCCTATAATAGTCCAATCAATAACGTCCTCTTCAGACTCACGAAAATGAAACACATGCAACGATTGCAAATGCAAACCAATCACAAGCCAGTGGATAGGAAGTCTTTGGATCCAGTAGTGTTGCAGCATCTCAGCATTGGCAGCAGTCTCCAGGTGACTTTTTTAGGTCCAGGTTTCTTGCGGCATAAGCGAAGGTCTAATGTGTCTTCTCCTCAGGGATGTCTTGCAGGGAGCCAGTCTTGTCAGTCAAGTCTCTCAGACGGGGAGTGTTGTCAGTAGAAAGTAGGAAGTAAACTGAGAGAGAGAGTGTGTCCTATCTCTATTAAGGATTATTACGTTTCCCAGAATTCTCAGAAGGCCATGCCTTCTGACAGGCTAGATTCCACCACTGCACTCTTAGTCTTCAAATTGACACCAGATCAGGTGACTGACACACACGCCGATACTATGCTTGATAAAATCTCATTTGGCAGCTCATAGTGCATTTTTGGATCATCGTTGGCTGGATGCTGTACTTCTCTTATACATGCCTTTGTCATGGCTGTAGCTTTAAAAACTGCCAATTGTTTCTTTTCCATCCCTGTGTCTCATACTGGACCAAATGTCTTTTAATTGTTTTACTCATGATTTCTAACATTCTTAAATAAATTTTCATTTGTGCTAAGGAAGAAATGCCTCGGTATTGAAATAGGAAAAGCATTTATACTCTCTTATTTTTTAAGCTTAACATCAATTTCCTGACTAAGAGCTGTAATAAGCCTGCTACTGGTTAGCATGATCTTGTATGACAAAGGTATGGACAGGAGTTATGAATACAAATTATATACAAGCATGATACATAAGAAGAGCTCCCTAGTGGCACTGTTGGTAAAGCATTGGACTGCTAATCCTAGACTGATGGTTCCAATTCACCAGCTGTTGCACAGGAGTATAAGGAGGCTATCTGCTCCCAAGGTTTATAAACTCACAATTCTATAGAGCCGCTATGAATTGGACTCAATTCAGTAGCAGCTAGTCTAGTGGTGTTTTATTTGGCTTTGTATGGAAGCATTTGCACTGTTCAATGTAGTCCTTTATTGAATTATATTCTCTAGGATGGCAGGAAATCCTCACAACCATCTCCTCAGCACCAAACAGTTCTGGACACATTGCCTTCGTTTTAACATTATTGTCCGCTTAACTAAAGGGCCATCTGCAAAATATAGTCACTATAGCAATCTAGCTATTAAATAATAAGCAATCATATTTGTAGAGGTTGAAATTTATTCAGCTTGAAAGGATTTCTACAGAGAATCTAGGAACCAAATACCATATAAAATAGTAAATCGTTGCTTTTTATTTTTCCTAACATCAAAACTTTTAAAGTTGTTAGTATGGCAACTAAATGAAAATGTTTGGCAAAATAGGAAACATTTCTGAGAAGCGAGTATTCAGAAAGTTGAAATAATCACTCTTCTTTAAATCATTTTTTGTGAAAATCATCACTTTTTATGAAAAAAATTATAATAGCCATAGGTATGTTCTTTAAATTAATTGAATCTCTAACATTGTGGTGTAAAACTCTATTTAAAAAATGGTTTTTGAGAAACTGATCAAGAGGTACTGGAATTGAGAGTCTGGATAGAAAACTCTAGAGGATCAGACAGTTATAATTGGGAAGCAACAATAGAGCCATGTGTGTCTATGCTGACAGGAACACCAGTTATTGTTCAGTCACTGGAGAACCATGCTTCCTAGAGTTCTCAAAGGCAGAACATGAGAGCTCCTCCTTTTTAAGATATAGATTCACATCTTCTGTCCTGGGTGTCACTGAGTGGATTCAAACCAGCCTTTAAGTTGACAGCCCAATACAGTACCTTATATTTGTACCAACAGGACGATTTCATGGGTTGAGAACTAAATTCTAGTGTCCAAAAACGGATTCTCAGGAACATGGAGATAGACAAGTATTACAGAAGGAGAGTTTGTTAGACTCCAGACTTAAATTCTGAGGGAGATTGTTATAAGAATGAGGAAACTGATCTTATCAATAAACAAAATCCACTAAGGCATTTGAGTGACAGGGAAAATTTTCCAAGAATTGCTATCGAATTCACTACGTGAGTGTGTATTTCGGTCTTCTCTGTGCTGCTTTTTAATCAGCAGTGTCGTAGAATCTAGATGCTCTTGAGCCCTTCACTGCAGCATGGGCAAAGGGATTAGGGAGTATCCAAACCTTTCACATAACAAAAACACTTTAAAGGCTATTTAGACCTCTTCTGCCCCAAATTAGAAAAACAAGCAAGCCAACAGTCTGCAACCTTCCTCACCCGATATAAACATGTGGAAAAGCATAGTAATGGCACATTTTGCCTCGTGTATCACCATCATTGTATTTCAGTTGTGTAACTCGTTTGATGCTATATTGCTTTCAGTATTCCTTTCATGTGAAAGCTAACTTGTTGTCTTTAGTTAGGACTGAACAAAATCCAAGTGGCAGTTTGGTAGCAGGTACATGTGAGCAGGGCCTAGTCAGATGCTCAGCTGGTGACCCAGCCTGCATTTGGCTGAGATGATGGAGGAAGCTCACGTTTGACTGCACTCCCATGCCAGGTACGGTAGCAGGTGTCTATCCAAAGGGTAGGCTCCCTGCAGATACCATAAATACAAGCCATGCATGTCGAACTAACAACGGCTCTCAGAGAAACACCTGTGTCCTCTTCTTTTTTGGTTCTTGCTAAGTTTACTATTTCTTTCTTAATAACCAAAAAGGCCCAGTAAATAAAAATGAAACAGAGAAATATCCAGTCTTATTTCTGGACATGGCATGTATTTTAAATTCATTATAATAGACCATTGTGTCAATGGTATTTGTGTTAGTCTGGGTAGAATAGAGAAACAAATTCATAGACATGCATATGGATATAAGGGAAGGGTTTATATTCAAGAGGAATGGAACATTGAGAAAGCATTCCAACCCAGTCCAGTCCATGGTCACAAGTCCGATGTTAGCCCATTTGTCCAACACCAGTCCAGAAAGCCCCCTTCTGACTCATGAAGTTGTGGGCCAGTGGGTACAGAGTCTTGTGTGTCCAGTTTTAGTAGAAGCAGCAAAAGCAACTCAGTGCCAGCAAGGGTCTCTCTGTGGCTCCTCTGGCTGCAGAGGTCTGGTTCCATCTGGGAAAGGCCATTTGTTTTCTCCTCTGGCTCCTCCAGTTCCTCAGACACTGCCGTCTTGTCTTGTCAGTTAAAAGTCTCCCAACAACTAGGAAGATGGTCTCTCATCTCCATAAGGGAAATATTGCAAGATTTCCCAGAATTCTGAGAGAAAACCATGCCCACAGAGGTCCCATTGGCTATCTCCAGATTGACAGGCTAGCCTCCACCCCTGGGTTTTCAATCATGAATTTGACATCAATACATGACCACCACAGTACTATGTTAGTTGCAAACAGGAAATTAATCAAGGACTTTGGCATAATGGCTAAAGAGTAGATGGGTCAGTAAATATACATATTCAGTCATGCTCAGAATCCACAGGTCATTAGGTTATGCTCCAAATTCATAGACCAGTGATCATTGTCTTGTTGGGTTTATATTGTTCAGTGGAAGAAAGTACATATAATATGATACAAGACTTTACTTTATTGGAAATGTCAAAGTTTCACTATTTGTATTTATAGTTAGTTGGAAAGGACAATGCACAGTTTTGTCCATGAAGGGGTCATGGAATAAAAATAAATTCATTTTCTAATAATTAGAGCAGTATTAAGAAATTGAGAGAGATGTAACATGTACCAGTATATGCAATACATTGATTAAATTGATGATCTCTTGAAAGACTTGCAAGGTGGTTCTCAAAGAACACTTTGAAGTAAACAAGAGATTATTGCTTGTTTGGGAAATCATGGCTACAGAATTTTTGTTTGCAGACTATGCAAAGTTCTGTATTAGTGAATAGATCAATTAATTAAAGTCTTACTTTCTATGTGAAAGCTTAAATAGATTATTCCTTCCATATGCAGATTTCTTGCTATCTCCTCACCCACGCATAAAGCATTAGACATTGGTTGGGCAACTTTGCAGGATCAACTTGCATGTCATATCTCAAATATATTTTGAATAATTTTAATTTCTTTATGTATAATCCATAGACCACTTTTTCATTTTGTCAAACATCTGTATCACAAATGATTCATCTTTATGCGCATAATGATTTCTAATGAGCAAGCCCTTTTGTCCCTCATCACATAATTAAATTTTGCAATCATTGTTAAATATATACTATGTTTACTCATCAGTGGGAGAGGAAAGGACATGCTATCGAGGTAATTACGTGAAATCACATTTTCCTGAGTGGTTGTAGGCTAGAACCATCGAGTACATAATGCGTTTGAAGGTTCTGGAGTGAAGTCAAAGACCATAGCGGAAAGCATGATGCTATACCACTGGGTAACTGAAAGCAGTATATGTCTAAGGTAAATTTAAGCATTCAGTGTTTTAAAATGAGTGCTTTTTCACCTGTTTATTGAAGATAGGTGATACTAAGGATTTTTTCTTTTGACAAGAATGATAAATGATCTGAAATTTTATCATCTTTACAAGTTAACTTCACACATGGTTGCAGAAGCTGCAAGACTCATGGGTCAGAGGGATAGGGCTGTATAACTCACATAACAATAAACAGCAGGGGATGCACATTCACATTGATTTCCTTTCCCCCCCAAGTTTACAGGGCCAATAGTGATGCAGCGTAACTCAAGGGGATTCTGCTTAATCAGCAGGTTTGTGTCACTGCTGTGGAATTCCAAGCATGGGAAAACCTGACATTTTATAACAGACTGCAAGGAAACCTGTCTGACGTTGTTCTGAAAAGTGGTATTCATTTTCATACTCCAGTCAAAAAACAACTCCATCTTCTGTCCAAAGGGGTAAATTGTTACTATCTTCTGTGGTAATTAATCATACAAACATCCTTGTAATAATATTTAGGAACAAAAGCTAAGAATCTTTTCTGTATTGGTCTTTGTTTCAAAAACACTACAAGAGACATGCAAGCCTTTTCAAAGTAAACACCTTTTCAACTGTACCAACCAGAGCAACAAGATGAAAGAGCAACCTAAAAAAAAAAACAACTGAATAGGAGGAATATTTTCTGGACTGAGCGGAAGTTGAGAAGTTTCTTCTGAGTATTACATTCCCCATCCCTTTCAAATCTAGATTTCCAGTGTATCTATATCCATGCTAATGTTTGCTTTGAGTTGTAAAATTTGAAAATTTATAAACTCGAATGGATGGTTCCATTTTATAATCTTGGGGAGAGATAGAAATGTTTCACAGGAAGGGAAAAAATTAGAGGTGAAGCTAACAAGAGAAAGATGATAAGAATGGGAAGTTGACTCCTATTTTCCCCTGGATTCTGTTGGAGCTCTGTCCACTACAGAGATGCTTTAGGGTTGAGGAACCCAAGGTGCGTCTGAGCAGGGCAGGCAGCATAAAGGACCTTACTTCAGCAGACTACTGAGTCACGGTCATACAAATGAGTGTTGTAAGCTCTAGGAATGGTAGTTCAGAGAATGGTTGGATGATCAGAGACAGACTAGTCACTTATGATTAATCATAAAGGTAGAGTATAATATATACTTTGAAAAATAAGGAAAGGAATGACCTGTCCAATGGTGGAAAAGTTCATAATTGAATGGGAATAGTTACCACACTAATGTGATTTCGATGGAAGGTTCATTCAGTCATTCAATATCTATGTTGGATACCAACCTGTGTAATCCAATAAGGAGTATTGCAAATAGTGCTAGATATTTAGGTTGGGATTGGATAAGGAAAGCATATAGATGAAAAATGTGATTTTTTAGTATTACCTTTATTAACAATTTTTATGGCATACTGTAACAAACCCAGAATGTTAATTTACCTCTCTACTGCAAATTTTGAGCTTTTCAAGTCTGCTTTTATCTCTCATTTCTAAGATCTGTGATTCCATCATGTTAGACTAAAAGTTAAAGCCTTTTCAAACTGCTTGACTTAAAAATAGTAAGCTCAGGAATTTTTTTTCTCTTCTCAAAGCCAAAGTTTTATAAAACCTTCGTTGCAACTGTTGTATCTAAAAAGATGTGTTTATAAGGTACTCAGACTTAAAATGTGGCTATTCATTTGATACTACAAATGAAAGCACCTCAGAGATTTTAAATTCTGGTTTTCTATAATTAAATACTTGAATTATACTCATAATAAAATGTACAGTCTCTGATTTCTAGTTATTTTTGATGTAATAGTCTCTACTGTAACTAGGGAGAGAGAGATGGAGTCCTTTGGAACATGGTTGCCAAACTCTTTGGCTATTGACTGAATCTCCGCCCCCCTCTTCCCACCTCTTGCTCCAGAGACAGGAGCATAGTACCCTGTCTTCCAATGTGCCCACCATGATCTCTGGAAAATAAGTGAAATTCAGTACTCTACATTATGCCTTCCCTAGACCTTTCATTCCTTACCTATCCTTAGTCCCTCATAGCTCTCGGTTTTGTAAGAAAATCTGCTGGTGGAAAGGCTGATGGGACTCCAAAGGTTTGGTTCTCCTACAATCAGAAATCAGAGTTTCCTTCAAAACTAGTTTGGGTTTTTCTTTCTGAAACCTATTGTAAACAGTGTTAATGAATTCTGTATTCACGAAGAAAGAAAATATCTTCATCCAATCCCTCAGATTTCTGATTTCAATAAAGTTTCGGCCAACTTTAAATTGAAAGCATTGCAAAATTTTAAGAAGAGTCTAAATGCTACCTTAAAAAAAAACAACTAGGATTTTATTTTAGTTTGATTTAGTTTTGGTTCCAATACATGCTGAAAGTTCTCTTTTAAGAAGTGTTAATTAAAGTGAAAAGGGGAGGGCTGCAGGCTACTTAGGCAATTTTCCAAGTGTGCCAAATAGTGTCAGTGGTAGCAATAAAAATGAAGGGGGGAGATCAGGAAATATAGTTTTATGTAACCATCACTTGGGCTTGAAAACCTATTTCATTTGAGACAGGGGGCAGAGGAAGTAAGAAGAAAATCAGGAACTGTGTCTTAAAATTTTTGGATAAATAAATAGCAAAGATGAGTGTAGTAAAATTTTGATGTGCAAACTGGGGAGGATTTGCTTAGTATTTCTAGACATGAGTATTCTGATACTTTTCATTTCTCAGAAATACTAGAGAATATATATTACAATACCCTGTGGCAGTCACTGATCTGTGTCAATTTGACCGCTGGGAGTGTAGGGGTGGAGTCTAGCCTGTCTATCTGAAGATAGCCAATGAGGCCTCTTTGAGGACCCGGCTTTCTCCTGAAAATTCTGCGAAGTCTCATGGTTTTTTCCAGTTGGAGGTGAGAGACTTAATTCAGATCCTTAGAGATGCACTACTGACAAGAGGCATGACGGCTGCTGATAGAGCCTGATTCTTGAAACCTGGAGGAGAAGCCACATGGGCTTGCCCTGATGGAACCAGACCTCTTGGGTCAGAGACTCCACAGAGACCGCTGCCAGCATTGAGATCACTGAGATGCTTCTACTGCCGCTGGATACTGCCGATGAACGCTGAGGCCTGAACACGAGGAGCCATGGGGAGACCCCTGCCAGTATTGGCATGTTTCTACTGCTTTTACTGCCTCGGAGCACACAAGACACTGCACCCACTGGCCTGTGATTGCACATGCTCTGTGAGTCAGAAGGAGACTTTATAGACTGGTATTGGACATATGGGCTAATACTGGACTTATGACCTTGGACTGGACTGCGTTGGGATGGGGATACTTTCTTAATGTTCCATTCCTCTTGTATATAAACCTTTCCTTTATATCCATATGTGTGTTGTGTTTATGCATTTGTTTCTCTAGTCCACCTGGACTCACACACCCCTTTTCCATCTAACATTAGATTTAGCTAAAAAGTACTTTAGGAACCAAAAAACTCGCAAAAATATAATTTGGGGTTAAACAACTACAATGAAGCATCCTAACTTTGTTCCAAGTTCAGTAACTTCCTATAGTCTGCAAAACCCCTTTAGAGCTGTAGGAAATACAGAACAGGGAATATATTTTCAAATATTTTAATAATTAATCTATAAATTATGTTAGTAATTAAAACTACTTCAATATATTATAAATTTAACAGATTTAACGTGCTGCCAAAAAGGTTGTGTCCACTTTTTCTTTGGCTACTTTGGTATAGTTATCACATTCTCAAATGTATTGGACAGAAACATATTTTTAGTTAAATAGCTGTAGTTGTAAAATGCTAATTGTGTTCATATGCATGAGTTAGTCCAAAAAGATATACATGGCTTTACATTTGTGAGAAGCAGTCTCTAAATTTGGATGACAGTAAAAACGTATCACTATAAAAGCTGGATTAGTTATTCACACATGAGTGCAAAAAAGCTAGTTCTAAAAGTATGAGGCTAGTTTGTTAAAATTATGTAGTTATATATACTGTCATGTATACTAGAATAAATGCTCCATGGCAATAGGGTCTTATGTGTACATTTTTATTTTGTTTTATTTTTATTTGTATTCTTAGTGATTAAGATAGCTTACACAACACTATGTGACATAAATCATTAGGTGTATGCATATATGCGTATATTAAATATATATCTGTGTGGATGTAGGATTGTAGCTGCATAATATTTTATTTTTCTTTTTTATATTTGTCTCAAGTTTCTAAGTTATCTACAATTGGCAATGACTAGTTTTTAATTATATAAAAATCCAAGTGCTATAAGAAAGAATATAAACATCCAGAAACATAATAAAAATTTTTAAACAATTCATGTACTTCAATGTATATAAAACACAGTCTTTTGAAAATATCTACATTTAAAAATTCACTGGAATTCTTTGCAATGTAATGTGGAAACTTCATGGACCATTATGTAGTTTAATAGCCATTTTATAATTTCTCAAAGATTTTCCAGGGGGGATTAATTTATGAATAACCACTTAAAGGCTATTTCGTTGCCCATTTTCTATGCCTAGTATCATTTGAGAGCCACTGAGCTTTAGATTTTCAATAAGGCCTTAATTTTTGATTGAGCCAATCAATGATCTGGCGACCTCTAAATGCTGTTATGAACTGCAGAAGGCATGACCTAGAAAAGGCACATTTCGAAAGAATCCCCACTGCATTTCTTAAGGGAATGTTTAAGGGAATCAGAAGTCATCTCAGAGTTTCTTTGCTTTCCAGTCTATCAAATAATATGATTGAGTTAATGCTTCTGGAGTGCCAGACACTGTTCTAAGCACATTAGATATAAAAACCAATTTGTTTCTCACAGAAAAGTGTGAATTATTCTACAAACGAGGGAAGTGGAGTGCAGAAGGATGAAATGGATTATCGGCAAGTAAATATTCCAGTCGGGATTCTAAATTAGCCATTTTTCCTGATGTGATTCCTGACTGCGCTAATAAACTGCCTTCCAACCTAGCCAAAGCAGGGGCCACTGCATGATCTAATAGGAAGCTTGGAAAAGGAAACCCGATGTCCATGTTCTCCTTTGGCCCTGTTGATACTATTTCTGTGACTCTTGGCTTACTTTTCACTGCAGTGTTGATTAGCTCATGTGCAAAATATTATTTGTCTTGCCTAGAAGAATTAGACTGTCTTTTGTAATCTTTGGTAAGCCCTTTAATTCAAAAATGTATACATATGGAAATATGGATTTCAATACATTAGAAATGCATGAGATGTGACATAGCAGGGGAATATATATTAAAATACATTTTCAAAGCTATTCAAATGAAATTCAACATAAATTTTAAAGTTAGATAATAAAGAGGTTTAAACTATTACTAAAAATTATCTGAGCACATTTGTATAGCTTGGATAATGCAAATAGTTACTCAAAAGTTAAATCTTAAGCGATCTCTTTATGACTCTTTCAAAGCATCTGGTAACTCTAAAATAAACTAGACATCAAAATCTGAGAGATTCACTCTAAAAAGAAAAATGAAATTCCATTCTATTCTCCTTGATTGAAAAAAATCCCAAATATTTTTTATTTAGCCTTATATAAAATTGGGCATATACAAACTTTAAATGAGATGAAGGGAATAATCAGAGTTAACTTCAAATACGGGCTTACTTAGATATATTTATAAGGTTTGTTTTAAAATTAAAGCAATAATTATTACTCTTAGTGGCCATTGATTTCATTTTAGCTCATGGGGACCCTGTGTACAATAGACATAAGCAATCGCCCATCCTCGCTGTCCATTCCCTATGTGATGCTACTCATTAAGGTTTTCCCTCATTTACCACTGACCCTCTACTTTGTCACCCATGATGTCATTTGCCAGGGATTGGTTTCTCCTGGGTGCATGTACAAAGTCCAAGAATGAAGTCTAGCTAGCTTCTCTTCTAAGGTGCTAGTCTTCTTTCAAGACAAAGTTGCTTCTTCTGGAAGTCAATGATGCTTTCAATATTGCTCTTTAAAAGAGGGATTTTTTGCAGCAGAACTGTCCAAGGAAATATACAATTTAATTAATTGACTACTGCTAACATCAAGATTGATTGTGGATCCAAGTAAAATGAGATCACTGACAGTTTTGATATTTAATTATGGTGTTGCCTAATTTTCTAGTTGTGAGAGTTTTGGGTTTCTTTATATGAAGGTCTTACGCATAATGAAGGCTGTTGTCTTTCATCAGCATCAGTTCATACTTCAAGTCCTCTTTTCTTTTATTCTAGTCTGTTTAATGACCTTTTTGCTTTCTTAGTAAATGATGGTCTTACTGTCTCCCTACAGCTCATCAAGCCTTCTGTCACTTGTGTTCAATGCATCAAGTCTATTCTTCAGATGTTAAAAAAAGTCAGATGAGAGAAACTCAATGTCATATTTTGATTCTTGTCAATTTGTTTTAAATTTATTCAGCTTCATCCTGAAATTTCTTATGAGTTGTTGGTCTATCCCTCAGTCATCCCCTAATGTAGTTTTAACAAGCTTCTTCATCTTGTCTTCCCATTGATAGAGTCAATTTGCTTTCTGTGCATTCTTTCTGTGGAAGTCCATGTACCTGCTGTGAGCAAGTCTGGTTTTGCAAAATTTTATCATGATCTCCAGCTTAATTTCTATACCAAGTCCATTTTTTCCATTTCTTACTCTTTATTTTCATCTTTTGCATTCAAATCACCAAGAACTATCAGTGCATTTTGACTGCATGCTTGTTCAGTTTCCAATTGAAGTCATTGGTAGAATTCTTCAATTATTTCATCACTAGCTTTTGTGCTTGCTACATAAAGTTGAATAATGTTTGTATTGATATGATTTTCTTGAAGGTGGATAATAAAATCCAATCACAAAGAGCATTGTGCTTCATGATTGATTTAGTAAGATCCTTTTTGACAAAGAATATCATCCCATTCCTCTTGATTGTGTTATTCTTGTCATAGGAAAGCATATGATTTTCTGATTCAAATAGCCAGTACCAGTCCATTTCAGATCACTAATGCCTACAACACCAATCTTCCTGCATTTCATTTTTTGCCTCTTCCAGTTTTACTAAATTCATACTTTGCCCATTCCAAGTTCTAATCTTTAGAAAAACTTGGAAGCAATTTCTGTTTCACTCGAGTCATGCCCCATGAGCAAAGGAATGAATACGCTCAAAGCTCCACTCTCATGAACTCTACTAGACACCTGTTACCATGGTCAACTTCCCTTCCAGAAATCAGCTCCCATTCAATCATATTTCAGGTGTCCTGGGACTTGAAGGGGTCAGTGTGCCATCAGTATTTCTCACAATGTTCTAGTTACTTCCTTTGTTTAGGCTTTCAGTATTTCAAACTACTGGTGAGCTAGGCTTCTAAATCTGAAGTGGGGAACAGGATCCTTCTTTGCCAACTGACTTAGTCTAGAGCTGAGCTGAAGCCTGTTCACTTTTGGGGAAACAAATTAAAATAAAGTCCTTCCAGATTCCTTTCTCTCGAACCTAAATAGTGGTCTGTATGGCTAACAATAAAATTATAAAAATAAGGTGGGAAAGTAAAACTGAAATAGACCTGGAGTCTTTAGTGACAAAAGTTCATTTTGATGATGATGGTGGTCGTGGTGGTGATGGTGATGGCGATGATAATGATGATGATGACATGGGGAAAAATATGGAGTGAGAAAACCAAACGGTCAGGACACCATCAACATATCTCAAGCTGAAATAACTGAAAAAAAGTCAAGACTCCAGTTGAAATAGTCACAGTCTCCATGGAAAAAATGTTGACTGATACAGGAATAATCCATGGAAGATGGAATGACTATGCAGTCATTTGGTTGAATGCGACCATTTTAATCAGTGACATCTGATGGTACAGTCATTATATGTGCACTGCTATCTGAAAGATTCAAAGTAAGGCACTATCAGTAGTTCCTTGGAGAAAGGCAGGGTTTTCTACTCCTGTGCAGTTACAATTTTGGAAACTCACTGGGGAAGTTCTTCCCTGTCTTATAATGTGGCTAAGAGTTAGCATTGACTTAATAACAGTGAGTTTTGTTGTTGTTTTAAAATCCAATCAAGATAGCTGCACTGAAGACGTAAGCATAAAGTATGTGTTCAGAAATTGGTGTATTATCAATAAAAAGTTTAAAATAATGGATGCAGAATTGGAAATATTCACAGTTCTAATCTAGAAGACAACTACCTGGAAAATGGACTGGAAGAGATCCATATTTGAGTCCGTTCCAAAGAAAACAGAGTATAGAAATTATTGAGCATTATCATGAATACTACATACAATTCTAATTTTGCTAAAGACATTTCAAGAAAGGATTTCAGCAGTACATTAACTGGGAGCTGCCAAAAACTTAATCTGGATTCAGAAGAGATCATCATTGAGAGCAGTGATATCATTGCTGATAACAAGTAGAGACAAAAATGATGTTTACTTGTATTTCACTGACTATTCAAAGACATTTGACTCTGGTCTTTTCAGAGTAGTTAATTGTGCTCATGTGGAATCTATACATAGGTGATCATGTATATCAGAGTTGTATCTTTTCATCATAGTTATTCAATAATTTGCTGAACCAATAATTTCACAAGTGGAATGATGTAAAGAAGAAAAAAAACATAAGGATGGAAGGAAGAATCCTTAACATCATCTCCTGCATTGCAAGCCAAGAGGATTCAGACCATTTACTGATAAAAGTCAAAGATTATAGACTTTCACATGGATATTACACCTTTTTGTAAAGAAAACAAAATCGTCACATTTGGGTCAATTGATGACATCATGAGAAATGAAGAAAAAATTATGAAGTTACCAAGCATTTCATTTTACTTGGTTCCACAGTCAATTCTCACAGAGGCAGTAGTCAAGAAATCAAATAGTATATTGTCCTTTTGTGATAATTAATTTTTTGTGTGCCAATATGTACCTGTAAGAAAATATGAGTGGAGTTTAGCCTGTTAATCCAGTCACAGCTTGATGGAGGTGGAACTGAGATAAATGGCTCTCTGGAGGTCTCCCTTCCCTTCTCTGGCTTTACCTTCCTGTAGGTAAGCTGAGACCCGCCAGAACCCTGTGATCATTTGCCTTAATGGGTTCACATGACCTTGCACTCACCGGCCTGTGATCTTCCTGCATTCTGCATCACTGCATGTGGCTGTGTGAGCCTGAAGAGGGACTTATAGACCAGTATTAGACTTATGGTCTAGCGTTAGACTAAGCTAAGGATATTTTCCCAAAATTTGTATAAAAGTTCTTGATATAAAGTTCTTTCTTAATCATATGAGTGTTACTGGATTTTTTTCTCAAGTTAACCCTGTCTACCACACTTGTGCAAATAGAAGAACTCATAATGGTTATACATTGGGTTTTTATCAACATGTTCCAAAGGTTAAAGCACCAGCAGTTCTGAGGGGAAAGACAGTCTTCTATTTCTCTTAAATTTTGCCTCCTGAGTGTTGGTTTTTAAATAAATTTAACCAATTGGTGTGTACATCTCAGAAAGAGAAATTCTAATGTTTGTTACAATAAATTGAGTACAGAATGCAAGTTGCATTTCTTTTAAACAAAAACACGTTGCTATCTTGCTGTTGCTGCTGTTAATTAAATTACTAATATATTTGAAAGTACTCCATAGTGGAAATGGTACTGTGGCTGATGTCAGCATAGCCACGTCAATATTTTTCCTCTGAAGATATAGTCTAGAAGCCCTACCACATACTAGGAACACATGCCAACCTGCAGTGGAATTCTCTGGGTACCAATTTCACCCTAAAATCTGTATGGGAAATTTACTGTTCAGTTTATCCAATAGGAACTAATTCACAAACTGTGCATCAAAACTTCACAAGTCAGGAGAAAACTTCTGAATAGGTGTCTTCATATTGTGCACTGTTGTTACACCTGTCAATCTGGGCTAGTCCTGTCAACTCACCTGCAATAGATGGAATGCAACACAAGTGATGCAGCATCTTTTCTGTATCCAGCTCAGCGAATGAAGCACTGTCTGCTGTAAGCCAGCCATTGTGTAAGAAATTCAACTGGAATGACATTTGAAAAGGCCATGACCCATTGTCATCAAGTTGATGCTTCCATATAGTGTAGAGTACAACTGATTCACAGTTTCCAATCCAACAATCCTGTTTGTTTCTTTTCGGGGTGGGGAATCACTGCCTCTGGTGGTCATGGGCGCTACCCGTGTTGCTCCTGAGAGCCGCTGCTGGATTTGAACCTCCAAGCCTGCGGGCTGCAGTCCTGTACTCAACCACTTACGCCACCAGGGCTCAGCCCCCAACAATATTTTTTAATAGTGTGGCACATTTCAGACACTAGAGAGCTTGGTGATTTCTAAACATCAGCTTTTGAGTTAGCAGCTAAACACTTTATCATTGTGCCATCAGGGACCTTGGAGGAACTAAAGGTCTGGAGCAATCCCTAACTTAGATACCAAATAGCAATCAGCTGACAGCCATGTGATGATGCCCCCATGGACATGTCTACAAGGATTTTACATGCCATGGAGCTTTCTGATGATTGCAGCCCCAGGAATCTTGTTGATATTCTAGAGACCCATATTTATTCTCCACTTTACCCAGGACAGGGTCCAAAAAGAGACTTACCAGGAAAGCCCTTCTAAAATTTCTGATGTGATTCCGAAACCTTTATGAAAATTATATGGTTACTTCAAGTAGTTGAGTTTTGGAATAATTTATGAGGTAAAACATCTGTAAAAATTTCTTTTGATGAAGAATATAAGGATAGATATATTACCTTAGACTATTTTCTACACTTCATCTGGTAGAAGACAGAGCCGCTGTAGGCACCATGGTTGTGTAATAGTTACATGATGGGTTGCTAACCACCATCCTCTCTATAGGAGAAAAAAAAGAAAACTTTGACTCCCTTAATGAAGTGTATCTCTGAAGCTTATGAGAGAAGTTAGTGGGTCTGTTTGATTTGAGGGTTGTTATGAGTCAGAATCAAGTCAATAGAACCCAACAGCATTTTCTGTGTCACTTGGGGCAATATAATTTGCTCCACTTTATTCTAAAGCCAAAATAACTCTAATCCTAAGATTTTTTTTTAATTTTAGAAAGCATTTAAAGTGACATATTTTAAAATGCAACATTTTCCTGCACATAATAATATAGCTTTTATAATTCCCTAATCTCACTATGTGTAGTTTAATCACATTTACCATTCCTATGGTATATTTATCATTCTCTCTTTATACTTGAGTAGACAGCTGAATGATTTGGGATTTTATTTAATATTTTATAAAGGACTTGGACTTATTTTGAATTAATTATACTTTACTACTGCTTTTGTTTTTGTTGAGATTTCTGTGATTTACATATTAATACATTTATCCCATTTTCACAGTTTTAGCTTTGCTGTTTATTTGGAATTTTGAAATAGAATACTCAGGTAGTCATTAATTTAAAAAATGTCAGATTATGAATTTGTCCACTAGTGGCAAATGAGTAGAGAGGTTAAAGTGTTTTAAGAAATAAAGGTAATATCCATTTGCTAATACTAAAATTATGTACATGCATACTTTTCACTTATTTTAAAAAAGAATAGTGACATAATTTGTACATTTTAATACATATTTTAGTCACCATTTCATTGACAATGATTTTTTTTTAAATTGAGTCTTGTTTGTGTCTGTTTGCTTATGATTGTGCTTTCTGGAACCCTGGTGGTGCAGTGGCTGTGAATCGGGCTATTGACTGCAAAGTCAATAATTTGAAGCCAACAGCCACTCCTTGGGAGAACAGTAGAGATTTCTTCTCCCTTAACATAGAAACGGGTGTATCCTGTCTTAGAGTCCTTGAACTAGAACAGACTTGATGGTATTCAGTTTGCTTGTTTGGTTTCCCCCTGCCTTAAGATTAGTCTCAGAAACTCACAAATGTACTGCTACCCTTGTCAGACAGGGTTCCTATGATTCTGCAGTGACTGGAAGACTCTGTTTGGTTGTGATCTCATAATTATTGAAAGAGTAAAATAATGCTGTGCATTAGCAGAACACTCATATAATCATCCTATTAAATCCTCATTAATATTTTAGATACCCATATTTATTCTTCACATTTTTTATAAATCATTTTATTGGGGGCCCATATCACTCCTATCATAATCAATACACATGTCAATTGTATGCAGTCCACATTTGCACATTTGTTGCCATCATCGTTGGCAAAACAACCTCCTTCCATCTAGGTCCCCGGTACCAGCTCCCCATATTTTCCCTCCCTCCCCATTGCCCCTCACCCATGAAATCTTAACAATTAACAAACTGTCATTATTTTGTCATTGTACACTGTCTCATGTGTCCCTTCACCCAGTTCCCCATCGCCTCTACCTCAGAGAGAAGGTCATGTGTAGATTCTGGCATAGGTTCCCCCTTTCCACTATATCTTCCCTCTACCCTGCTGGCATCATCATTCTCACCCTGGTCCTGAAGGAATCATGTGTTCTGAATTACCCCAGTTTCCAGCTCCAGTGTACATCCCCTGGTCTAGCTGAGTTTGCATGGTTGAATTGGGATCATGAGAGGGGAGGGGAGGAAGCATTTAAGAACTAGAGGGAAGTTGTGTACTTCATTTTTGCTACACCATACCTTCACTGGCTCATCTCCTCCCTACAACAGCTCTGTAAGGGGATAACGCTTTACCTATTGATGGATTTAGGTTCCCAATCTGTACTCCCCCTCATTTATAATGATATACTTGTTAGTTCTGTGATGCCTGATACTGGATCCCTTCTACACCTCGTGGTCACACAGGCAGGTGTGCTCCTTTCATGTGGAATTTGTTGCTTCTGAGCTAGATGACCTCTTGATTACTTTCAAGCCTTTAAGACTAGAGACGCTGTATCTTTTGATAGCCAGAACCCATCAGCTTTTTTCACCACATTTGCTTATGCACACATTTGTCACCAGCAATCATACCATGAAGTTGGGCACACAAAGATATGACTTTTAGTTCTTGAAGCCTGATTACTGAACCTTTTGACACCTCCTGTTCCCACAAACTGGTGTGCTTCTTCCATGTTGGCTTTGTTGCTTCTGAGCTATATTGCTGCTTGTTTACTTTCAATCCTGTGAGACCCCAGATGCTACATCTTTTGAGAGTCAGGCACCATCAGCTTTCTTCACTTTAGTTTATACACACATTTGTCTTCAGTAGTGTCAGGAAGGTGGACATCATGGAATACCAAATTAGTAGAACAAAGTGTTCTTGCACTGAAGAAGTACTTGAGTGGAGGTCCTATCTTCACCTATGTACATGCCTGTATTAAGACCTCTATAAATGCCTTTTAACACCCCCCCCCAGTTTTTTCCTCTATTTCTTTTTACTTTTCTCCTGTCCCACCATCATGCCCAGCCTCCATTGGGATTTCAGTATTTTTTCTCTGTTACAGTACTCTTGATCCATTCCTATTGGTCCTCTCATACCCACCTGGCCCATTCTTCACATTTTATCCTAAATTTATTTTACATTTTCAGTTTTATTCTTCTGTTACTAAGTTCTTTCAATTGATTACTAATGTTTTATATGTTTCTATGCTAGTTTTATTTTAGAATACCTATTACTGGTATCTCCTTATAAAACACACCAATATCACACAATATTTTTTATGTTTGCTCTTGTCCTTTAAACAATATTATTCACCTGTTTACCCAGCCTCAATTTTCTCATTGTATGAAAGACAATGTTTTTTTGTATTAATTTCACTTTATACCAATTGTTGCTTTCAATGTGTCATTCTTTATAGTGTTGATTTTCCTTTTATACTTCTTAAGTTCTACCAACTTGCTTTTCATTTTGTTCTAATATATATTTAAATGGCTTTATCAATTTTTATGAAATTTGTTCATAAATTTTGTTTATTCTTAAATTAAACTCTATAGTATATATGCAAGATTTAAGAATAAGCTGTTTGAACTCTTCTATCTACTTTTCAACTCCACAAATAAAACTTGTACATGATTGTCTTTTATGTTCTTTGTCTTTTTAACATTTTTTAATTTAATTTTTTCATTGAAGGTATAACTACATCTAATATAAATATTCACATTGAGGAATCATAAAGACTATGAGTTCCCTGAACTACCAGTACTCCAAATATCCCTCACTAGGGACAATCTATCTACATACTCATAGTTGTTCAAATTGGCATTCCCTTCCAGAGTTCTTTATAACACTTTTTGCTATATGATATTTTTTAATATTTTAGAAACAATTTATTATGTATTATGGTGATGTATATGCTATTCTCTTATTTGCAAGCATATTTCATGTCCTATCCCTTTTGTAAGTATTATCCAAACTATTCCCGCCCTTGAGATATATGCTTATACTATAATCTTGGTTACATTAGTCTTTGATGCTAAAATTATGACTGTTCCTAAAAGGAAGAAGCTCATTCACAGTAATCAGTCGAACTGATTCACATAGTGACTCATGGAACTAGGAAGAACGGACCCTGTGAGTTTTCAGGCCTGTAAATCTGATGGAGTAGAGAGCCTTGTATTTCCCCCATGGAGCAGTTGCTAGCTTTGAAATCCTAACCTAAGGTTTAGCAGCCCAACTCACAGCCACAAAGCAACAAGCTCACTTACGACTAGATAGGAATATTAATAATTGAGTGAAAAAGGTTCTTTAAATACATTACCTTTCTATGGAAATTTCTCAACCCCAATCCCAGGGGGATATGATTGCTAATTGTTTTACCTCAGCTGCATATTCATTTATGAATAATTCATCTATCATTTATCATTAACTGTAACTATATAAGACAGTAAAAGTATAAAACAAAAGCAAATCCAAAACCTTTCAATACAGTCATGCCCACCAGGTGACTTTTCGCCTACTTGTAATGCCCTGTTTTATTAGAATCATTTTTACTTCCACTTCAAAATAAGTCCCAACGACTTTCCTAGATTTTCACCCAATAGCATTCTGAGAATTTTCATTCTTTGTTTTCAGTGTATGTGTTAGATAGGGTTCTCTAGAGAAACAAAACCAGGACATTAATAATTATACAAATATATATTTATGTAGATAGCAAGATATCTGACATAAGAAATAAGGAGTTAACTAATCTATAGGGCTATAGGGCAGTACAAATGGCTGAGAGCAACTCCCTTGTGTGAGACAGTCCTTCGAGTCTTAAGGACCATTGTTGAGCTTAAGTCCTCTGTAGAGCAATTCAGCCTATCTGGCCCCAAGCAGCAAACAGCAAAGCAGGTCACCAACAGTCAGATGACAGAGTCCGACAATTCCCAGCTCAAGAGATGCCTATTTCAGGAGCATGGCAAAGTAGGGCTTGAAGGAACCTCAACTCACAGGCAGACAGTCCATGGATTAGGTGACCCAAGGAGAATGTCGCTTGGAGTTTGAGGCACAGGACAAACAAGGTAGCCAGCTGGCCTGAAGATCCAAGAGTAAGAAAGGGCAGAGTCCACAGAGCCATTTATATCTCCACCCTTCAATTGACCTTACATGTGTTCATTGGCCATGTTGTCACAAGTCCACCTATCACAGTGTAAGACTTTTCTTTTGTGGATGTCATGCTAATACTTTATAATTTATTCTCATTTCAGTAAATTCTAGAAAGGATAAGTAGAATGCATTATTTTTAGATGTTATGTGTGAAGCTGGCTTAATTCTACTTTTGCATTTAATTGCTATTTAATGTGCATAACCTATAAATAAGAAATCATTTCCTCTAAAATTCTTGAGATTATTTCTACATTGACTTCTTATTAATATAATTCTGTTTTGCAATTGAATTTTTACTTTCAGGAAAAATGAGGCTATCATCCTTTATTCCTGGCATTTACACATTTCACTGTTATTTTTTGGGGAAAAGGAGCTTATTTCTTGAGTCTGTAAAGGCGGTGGGTCTACAACCCTGCCTTCTTCAATTCTGTCAACACTTCTATTAGTATTTTTCCTTCCTACCCTTCTTTCTCTCTCCCTTCCTCCTCTCCACATTTTCTTGACTTTTTGCTGAAAAAAAAATCAAAAATGGTTTTATCTGTATAAGACCAGAGGAATACCAGAAACTGAAGCTAAAGTCAGAAGAGGGTGTGGAAAAGGGGATATCATTAGTGATATAAAATGAATATTAGCTGAAAGTAGTTAAGACCAGAAAGATGTTTTCCTGTGTTTCATTTTGATTCAAAACCATCCTACTGTGAAGCGCATAGCACATTGAGAATACTAGATGAAAACGGCAGAGGGTCCTTACGTGGCCTCTCTGGCTTCCCTGTTGCAGAGGTCAGACAGTGCTCCATGCTCCACCGTTCTTCCCTTACTCTGACATTAATCCTTCCGTCTGTGGCCACCTACTTCTAGACCTGATTTGAAGATGCACTGCAATGACTACACAGAAGTTGCAAAAAAAAAAAAAAATCCTCGCAGATGTAGAGGTGTATTACAGGAAGGGTTTGGGATCCCAACTGGCATAGTGGATAACTTGTTGGCCTTACAATTGCAGGTTAAGCAGTTTGAATTCATCGGTTGCTCTGCAGGAGAAATATATCTGAGACCAAAAGCCGCAGACGACACAGCCCTGTTGGTCAGCACGAGACGAACTTATTCGACATTGTACGTTGTGGTTTAGCTTTGATGAGAGGAGTTACAGGGTAATCACAAGCCAGAAGTTGAAAACATAGCACAGTAAGAAACAGTCCTTGGTCCACTTCAATACACCTCCTTAGCCAGTAGTCAAATCCCTCTCCAGTCCCGAGACGTCTGCCCCTTGTGCCAGAAAGCCAGTCCATTGTCCTTCTTCATAGTCCCATAATTTGGGTCTCAGACCTTTTCTGCCTGCTTGTTTCCTTTGACCTCTGCTCTCAGCGCAGGCTCTGTGCTTCTGTTCCAGAGTCTCATCAGCCCCGGCGGGGGTACCGCTTGTCTACTTCCACAAAACTCTCCAACTTGCTCTCTTGTTGGCCCTGGGGTGTCTCACTTGCTGAGATAACTCTTAGGCACAGAGGAGGGGTTTTGATAGTGGCGTGGCTTTTGTCTTCTAGCAGACCACACCTCCAGGGGAACAGAGGATGCGGTTGTGTGGGGCGTGGACTCACAGTGAGTTTGAACTAATATCCCAGCACTGAGTCTTACTAAAAATCCAAAGGACCATCCAAGACATGGCTCTGATTTTATTATTCATTCATTCTTATATATTTTTACTGTCTTTGTATTTTTAGATTTTTGAATAGAAAAGTGATCAGATTCTATCATGTCTCTCTCACTTCCTTTCTGAGAACATGGTTCATGTCGTGCTCTTGTGTGAGTTAGATGGCATAAGTTAAGGACACAGCCCATCAGACTACAAGTCTGTCCATGACCTAAGAGGTCAGCTGAGTGTGAGAGGAGTCCTATCATTTTCTCTCTTTAGTTCTGCCGGTGACAAATGTGAGGTCTTCCCACTAGTCTGTTTCAATACCAGCAACAGATTGCACTCCCAGCTATGTCACTTATGTCCTAGTATTTGTAGATTCATTTTTCCCTTTTTACCCTCTCAGGACACAACTCATAAACTCAAAGGTTCCCAGGCCCTCACTCTGGCCTTCTGACTTCCACCACTTTCTTGGTTTCGATAATTTGCTAGAATAGCGAGTAGAGATCACAGAAAGCATTTTGCTTACCGCCAGCCTTCTTCTTCCTCCCCCTGCAAGATGGTTGCAACTGTGAAGGCATGTGAGGAGAGAATCTGAGAGTTTTCCTAAGAAGAAACTTCCCAGTAGTCCCAAAAGACAGACAACTCTCCCACAAGCATGGGCGCTTTTTCCTACTAAGCAAATCCAAGAGTTTCTGTGTTCAGAGTCCTCCCTGGGGCTTTCCTTGCATGGATCTGACTCTGCCCCTGACAGCAGTGGTATTATGCTGCAGGTTTTTCTGCATGGGTCAGAATTCACCAAAGAATAAAGTGACCAGATTTTAACATTGGTAAAGCGGGACACCATTGACCCCAGAGGGATGTGTGTGGAGGGGATATATTTCCTTCCCATTCTCCCGCCATTCCCTAGCTTGTCATGCAGTTTTTCCAAAAATCAGGACTTTTTTAAAACTCCGTGGGACGTGGGAAAAATTGTTTAAAGTCGGGACGTCTGGTCACACCTATTAAGTGAGGAATGTCTCAAATCTTTACCAAGTACGTATACCTTTTAGAGATTATCTCTCAGAAGCCCCACAAGACAAGTAAAAACAAAACTCCCCAAGGCTTTTGAACCCATTCTGACTCAGCATGATGCTCAGGACACTGTAAGAATGTCCCTTTTGGTTCCTGACTTTGCACTTTGTCAGAGGAGTGGAAAGCCTCAGAGGAGTGAAAGCCTCCTGTCTCGCTTTTGGGGGTTGGCGGTTTTCACTTTGTGGAAGCCAACTGATAATCCAGGAGACCACAGGTAAACGATTGAAAAGCCACATCTCTCTCTCTGTGAAAGTGATTGGTTTCTTTGTGATTTTTTTTTTTTTTTGGAATTGTTTTCAGTCATATTCGGTTCCCAATATTTTACAGGTGACTGTGAATCTTCTAGTTTTATTTTTGTGATTGTCTTTAATTAATTTTAGTAGTATATTTAGAGAATAAATGAATGAATTTCACTTCTGGTAATCAGTGAAAATGGCATTTAAAACATTTAACAATTAGCACAAGTTGGAGCACCTTAGAATGGAGGGAAGAGGGATTGCACCTGTGTGCACTAACTGCATAGTGAACTGCTTCACTTAACTCTGTATTAGTGCTCATTTTTTCCATTTATCTTTTTTCTTCTCCCCCACCTTTGAAAGCACAAGCTTAGCCAATATTATTTTTTCTAACTTTAATGATGATCAACTTCTAAACTAGATGTCATTAGATGTATGTTTCTGCACATATTAATAATAATATATTTAAACTGATAAATTCTATTCTACTAAAATGTTTCAACTTTTTTAAAATTATGGATTTTGGAATATAACATCACAGTATACTTTCTTTTATTTCTTATTTTTAAAATATTAGCTCACTATTCATAATTTAACATGTCTTTAAATAATTGACATGATTTAATTAAATAATTAACATGATTTAGTTAAATAATTAATTTCAAAAGATTGCATCTAATCTTTCAGTAATTAAATGGGGGAATTGATTTTTCAGCACATGTTTTCAACCAGTAGTCTATTTCTGGGTGAAATTAAAGAGTATAATATTCAGATACTTCTTTCAAAATAGTTATATTTACTTACTTTGAAAGCACAAATCTTCTCATACATATTTTCCCAAGCACACTTTCCCAAAACTTCGGTGTTAAGTTATGTGACTCCACATTTTCCACTTTTATGTCATGTGAAGAATCTTGAGAAGAATATTTGATGCTAGCTTGATAATTCATGAACCCAGAGATAATTGATGAGCAAAGAATCCAGAAAGACTTAAGCCCTTCAATCAGGAAAGCATCATCTCTTTGTAATTTTCCTGTACTTGGTGCTGGAGCCAGAGAAGCAAAGATGAGCCATAATATCTCTACGTTGCTGACATTTGCATAAGATCCTACCCTAGAAATTTTATGTTCCAAGTAAATACAAAGAAAAATGCTAGACAATAATTACAGGGCAGATGATTCTTATTTCAACACTAAAGTAATCAGGTGTGTATATTTTGCTTATATTTCCTCTTTTGGCTATATGGCCAAATGAAGTTATCTTGTAATTTACCCATAGCATTAAGGACTACAGAAAATCCAGCTGTCCGGTAAAAGGTAAGTTCACTTTAAGAATGTGCAAGGGCAGCTCACAATAGCAAGGAGTTGGAAAAAAAAATTCCAGCAACAGGAAAATGGATCAAAAAACTAGGGTACGTACATACAATGGAGTTCTACGGATCCCTGTAATGCAGTGATGAATGCATGGAGCACATTGTCGTATGGGAAAAAATGGAGGAAATCGTGATATGTGAACTAAGTCAAGCACAAAATAACCAGTACAACAGGAGCCCACTGAGGTAAGCTTTAAAAAATAAGGCACAGGGCCAACATGTCCCGCAACTATGGCAGGGGTTAAACCCAACCCAGGGATACATATGACAGCCAACTAAATAAGAAGGAAAAAAGAGGGGAAAAAACAACAAAAAATTTGGCTGTGGGGTATGGGGGAAGCAGGACACTAATCTACCCAATAGGAGGGGATTAAGTACATTTCCACAAGAGAAGGAGAGAGAGAGACCAGGCTTCAATCTGATGTGCCTAGATGTGAATACAACATACTGGCATGTACCAGGGAATCAATAGAGAGGTCTGCGGGCCTACCACAATCCCAACTATGTGGACACACACCCCTCCTGACTCCTCAGTAGAATGTAGTTCAGAGAACAGCACTGGGTCTATAGCTTGGAGAGAGGGGGGTGTCAGATTATAGAACCAGGGAGAAATGCAAAAGGATCAAGAGGGAGGAGAGGACATCCTGGCCCACCAAACCCCAAGAACAATGCTTTTGCTCAGAGCAGACAATAAACAGGAAGACCATAGGTCTGGCCCCATCTTGGGACAGACCATCACTCACTGAACCATGATGCTGCCAGACACAGCACAGGAGACCTAATGTGGGAATAGTGCACAGTCTGGTCCCATCACAGTGGGGTAAGGCGCTAAGGGCATGCAGCTGAGCAGCAAGGGGAGCAGAGTGATGAAACTTCCAGGGGATACCAAAATTTAATTTAGGAGACAGAGTACGGCACCCCATCAGACTTGACTGGAAAACACTCCTAAAGGCCAGCAAACAAAACTTGAAGTATTTATAGGCTTTTCCATTTTTGTCAGTGGCTTTCTTTTTGTTGTTGCTATGTTTGGTTTTGTTGGTTTTGACTTTCCCTTTTGCTTTATTTTGGCTTTGCCTTTTTTTTTTCTTTTTGCACTTATTAATGTATGGGACCAATGGTTCCAGGAGGATACCGGAGAAGGAAAGGTGGCAGAAAGGAAGGGTGGGGGACCAACCCAGGGACAAGGGAATAGCAAGTGAACTAAAATCAATGGAAGGAATGTTTTAGGGTCCCTAATGGGGCTTAAGCAAGGACAATGTAACACCAAGGAATTATTAATCTTGAAGGAAGGCTGAACATCATAGTGGGACAAGAGGGAAGCAAAAAGGATATAGAGGAAAGAACCAGGAGGCGATAAGACAGAAATGTATGTATGTAAACATATAGCTAATGGGAGGAGACTAGAACTATGTACTCATATCTATATGTTAATAATTAAGGTTACAGATGGGCATTGGGCATAAACTTAAGTACTCCCTTAACACAAGAACACTTTGTTGTAACAATCTGGCATTCTGTGATATTCACCTTTCTGACATGATCACTGAGACTAATTAGGTGTATAAGTAAATGTGGTGAAGAAAGCTGATGGTGCTAAGCTACCAAAAGACAGTGTGGCAGTCTTGTGCTTGTGTTAATTTCATGATTGAGATGTGGAGGTGGAGCCTAGCCTGTTAATGGAGAGGAGAAGCTATCTCCCCAGTTTTGGGAGTTAGTCTTAGAGATGATAAATCACGGACAAGACAAGATGGAAGTGTCAGAGGTGCTGAAGGAGCCAGAGGAGAAGCCAAATGGCCTTACTCTGATGGAACTTGACCTCTGCAGCTGGCGAAGCCATGTGGAGAGCCCTGCTGAGTGCTGAGTTGCCTCTACCACCACTGGATGCTGTTAATGGACCCTGAACCCTGGAAGCGAGGAGCCATGGGGAGACCCCTGCTAGCTCCAGGATTCTGCACCCACTGGCCTATGACTTTGTGAGTCAGAAGGAGACATTATAAGTTGGTATCGGGTGTATGGGCCAATATCGGACTTATGACTTTGATCTGGACTGGGTTGGGATCCTTTCTTAATGTCCTATGTCAATATAAGATTTAGGTTCCTTTAGTTAAATTAAAAGTTACTGGGTAATTCACCTAAACATATTTTGTGTGTGTGTATAGAAGAAAGAGCCTTATATTCAAAAGTGATTGAATATTGAACAAACATTCCAGTCTAGTCCAGATCAAATCCATAAGTCCTATATTAGCTTATATGTCCAATACCCATCTATTAAGTTCTCTTCAGACTCACACAATGTATGCAATAATGCCAAATGCAGTAATATCACAGACCAGGGGGTGGGAAGTGGGTGGGGATCCACCAGTGGGTTGATCCAGTGGTGTTCTAAGCATCTCAGTGCTATCAGGAGTCTCCATATGGCTCCTTCAATTTCCAGCTCCTGGCTGCATGAGGGTAGCTTCATGTGGCTTCTCATCAAAACTGACTCGCACTCTGGGAGTGAGTGTCTCTATCACCTCCAAATGAGATCATCAAACCGCGACCTGATTGACAGGTAAGCTCCACCCCTTCACTTGCAATCCTATCAAATTGACACCCTTTAAGCCCCTTTAGGAAAATTAACAGTGGAAAAATCGGTGAGGGGTAATGGAGGATGATGTAAAATAGAAAGTAATAATCTTTAACTTATCAAGGATTCGTGAGGGAGGGTGGCGGGGAGGGAGCAAGAAAAATTGGGGAGCTCATATCAGGGGCTCAAATGGGAAGAGAATATGTTGAAAGTGATGATGGCGACATATAGGCAAATTTGCTTGACAGATTGGATGAATGTATGGATTGAGATAAGAAATGCAATAGTCACAAATAAAGGTTTTTAATAAAAAAAATCACAAGTAAAGAAAAAATCACTCGATATAATGTTAAGATTTTACATAGTTTTTAGAGTGCATTAGGATCTAAATTGCCTTCAGAATGTGTTTAAATAATTCTAGGAGTGTTAAAATCACTATAATATTAAAACAAATATTAACCTAGTAAGTGAGGATCTGCTTTGTAAAAGAATATCATTGAAACTACTGCCCTTGCACTACATCTCATTGTCCGTGTAGATAATGTCCAGTCTCTTAAGGATTCAATCTGTACAAGTCATCAATTCGTGTACTTCAGGTCATAGGTGGCCTGCACTAGGATGCTTTCCTTTTCCACTACATGAACATATTGTAAGCAATCATTTCTTTTGAATGCACTAATTAATTACATAACTTTTAAAAAACTATGATGTGTTCTGTAGGAGGATAGCAAAATGAAGTGCTAAGTAACCAAAACAGGTTTAAAAAAGATGCAACCTTATGTTGAAAGGGCATTATAAAAAGTTTGTGGTTAGCCAGAAAAATATTGTATTACATCTTAAATTTAAAAATTGCTAAAGCATAATTATTTGGACTATGGATCGTGTCCACTTCTATAACCTGGAGGCAGTATTGTATTTTGTTTTATGAAAAATAAAGCAAATCTTTCTGTCAATTGAAATCAGAAATCCAAATCAATTAAATGTCACTATTACAAAATGAATAAATGATTTTCAGAATCTTTTCTACAAAACAAACTTTCTAGGCATTTGCCACGTACCACAAAAGTCCTCCGGAAAGATGCCTCCCTGATTGGTGATATTTCTCCCTGTGTATATTTAATTTGCAGAATTATGTGGATTTTATTACTGCTGCCATTGTTCAGTACTGACTTATAACTAACTTATAACTTATAGCAACCAGTTCTGCAGCTTCTTTAGAAATGTTCATGTGTTTGAGGCCGTGGCTTCAGTGATTATGTCCATTGATGTTGTTGAAAGTTTCATTCTATTTCATTTTCAACTTCCTCTTATCTTTACCACGCGTGATGTCCTTTTCCAGGAACTGGTCTCTCCTGACAACATAGGCTAAATATGTAAGATGAAATTTTGCCATCATTGCATCTAATGCATGTTCTAGATATACTTATTCCAATATAGATTTAGTTCATCTTTGAAAAGTCCATTGCGCTTTCAATATTCTTTGTCATAACATAAGTGCATTTATTGCTCTTCAGTCTTCCATATTCAATATCCATGCATATGAGGCAATTGAAAATATCACGACACAAGCCAGGCTCACCTTCGTCCTCAAAATATCATCCTTGCTTTTCCACATACCAAGATAGTCCTTTGCATCAGGTTTACATTATTCATTGTGTCCTTTGATCTCTTGACTGCTGCTTTTATGGGCATTGAGTGTGCATGTAAACAAGACAAAATCCTTGACATCTTCAGTCTTTTCTTCATGCATATCTTGATGCTACTTACTGATCTAGTATGATTTTTTTCTTTATATTCAGTTCTAATCCATACTGAAGGCTCTTCCTGAGCAAGTGCTTTGCATCTTTTTCACTTTCAGTATGTAAATTGGGTCATCTGTGTATCACAGGTTGTTCACAAACCTTCCACTAATTCTAATGCTGAGTTCTTCTCTATATAATCCAGCTTTTCTGAGTAGGATATTTAATTAAATGCATTTTCATATCAATTATAAGCTTTTGCTTTAAGTGTCATCAGGTCAGTTCTGACTTGTGGGGGCTATTTTTACAACAGCACAAAACACTTCCCAGTCTTGTGCCAAAGTCAATAAGTGTTGATATGGTTGATTCCCAGCAACTATCCCAGTTTATCATTTTTGTAGAGGTTGTAAATTGCATATTTACTATGCTAAATTCATTGACAGTGATCTTTAGGTAATGTACTATGGAGAGTATTCTAATATGTAATTCAATATACACATAGTCCCAATTTTTAAAATGTTTAAGTTATAAGAAATCTACTTATGCTAATTCCTCTTTTGAATATTTTATCATAACTCATATGTTCTACAACCATTGCCTAACTAGCTGTCATTGGCATGGATACAAAAACAAGTAAAGATTGGACATAGACTGATAATATAAGGTTCCAGTATTAGAAACTGAAAATTTTTCAGCTTTTCTACTTAGGTACAATAGTGGGGGACGAAATGCATCATAAATTGGGAGCTACTGGTAGGTTAAACAAGGTTTTAATGTCATCCATAAGGTTTTAAGGGGCTAATTCCTCAGCCTAGTCTTTCTTCAGTCTGTTCTTCATCTGAAACCTCTATGAAACCTGTTCATTTTGGATTACCCTGATGATATTTGAAATATATCTATAGGGTTAGTATTAAGTCACCAGATGGACATCGGGCCTCCACTCAAGTACTTCCTAAATGCAAAAACACTTTGTTTTATTAAATTTGTAAACAAAAATGTTCATCTTCCCAACACGATCGCTGAAGACAAATGTGTGCATAAGCAAACATGGTGAAGAAAGTTGATGGTGCCCAGCTATTGAAAGATATCATGTCTGGTGTTTTACAGGCTTAAAAGTAAACAAGTGGGAGGGGGTCCAAGATGGCGCTGAGGTAAGCCGCCTAAACGGGGAGCTCCGGTAAGTTTGGTGTCCAGGAGGCCATGTGGAAGTGTCCTGGTGAGTGGAAAGGTCCCTACCAGGGGCTCTCCTTGGCCAGGAGGGGACCCTGCCCCACATCCCCTTTCTTTTAAGCCTCAGAGGTCTGGATCCATATATTAGAGGCTTTCCTCTGTGGGCCAACCTTTGTGTGCCTTCCCGCCATCCAGAACCGACCCCGGTCCACTGCCCAACCCAGGTCCTACGAATAGGACAGCCTGCCCTGTGTACCTCCTCTGGCCTTTCCTAGGTGGGGAGTCTGTTCCCTTGAGCCTGGCTCGAACTTGAGGCCCTCCTTTGGTCTTTCCTAGGTGGGGAGTCGGCCCCCTTGAATCTGGCCCTGCCCTGTGGGCCCCCTGTGGCCTTCCCTCGGTCCCCTGGAGACTGGTCCTGCCCTGTGGTCCTCCTCTGGCACTTCCTAGTTGGGGATTCTGCCCCGTTGAGCCAGGTCCTGCCGTGTGGTCCTCCTCTGGCCTTTCCTAGGTAGGGAATTTGTTCCCTTGAGCCTTGCTCTGCCCTGCGGTCCTCCTTTGGCCTTCTATAGGTGGGGAATCAGCCCCCTTGCACCTGGCTCCGCCCTGTGGTACCCCTCCCGCCCTTCCTAGCTGAAGAGCCTGGACGTCTGAGTCTGGCTCTGCCCTGTGGACCTCCTGTAGCCTTAAATAGGTCGGGAATCTGGCCCTTTGAGTCTGGTTCTGCCCTGTAGTCCTCTCCCCATCTTTCCTAGCTGGGGGGACACTTGAGCACGGTTCTGCCCTGCAGTCCTCTTCCGACCTCTCCTAGGTGGGGAGTCTGACCGCTTGAGTCTGTCCCCTGCCCTGTGATCCTCCTCCAGCCCTTCCAAGCTGGGGAGCCTGTAGGCCAGGGAGTCTGTGGGCCTTAAAGTCCGCCCCCAGGAGCCTGTGTGCACAGAATCTGTGTGAGAATAAGAGGACAGCTGATTGGCTCAGGACATAAGCTGAACTTTTGCAAACCCAGGACCAGAGGTGGGAGCCTGCTGCACCATACAGTGTGGGTATATGTGGCTGGAAGTGTGTGTGTGTCCGGGAATCTGTGTCCAGAAGTCTGTGTGCACGGAAAGCTGCGTGGAAACAAGGGGACAGCTGACTTTTAAGGCAACACGGTACCTGACTACACAGCAACCAATCTCCACAGTAAAACACAAGTACCCTGTGAAAACCCCAATCACTTTGAAAGTAAACAAGGGACTTTGAAAAAAGGAAAATGGCACTGACCTCTTCAAAAGCATCACGTAAATAACAGAAAACCACTTCAGTACTAATAAGTAAACAAGAAAGACAAACCACAGCAACAGATCTCATTACACTCATAGAAGAATCTGATGTGGATCTGCCACAAAAAGAAATCCTCCGAAGATTGATAGGAGAAATAAAAGAGATAAAGGAAGCTACACAGAAAAAAGATGCAATGATAGAGGGGATGAAGGACACAACAGAAGGGATGAAGTCCACAATAGAGGGAATGAGGATCAAGCATCAGAGAGAAATACAGAAGCTAACAGGGGAAATAGCAGAAGCTGCATGCAGGGCTGCGGATTTCACGAACAGATTGGATGAGGCTGAGACTCATATCAGTGACCTTGAAGACAATCAGGTTGACCGCAATAAACATGAAAGACAGTCAAACAAGATAACAAGAGAGACAGAAGAAAACCTAAGCTCAATGAGCGACACTATGAAAAGGAACAACATCCGGATCATTGGTCTAACAGAACAAGACACGGCGAGGAAATCAACAGCTAATTTAACAAGGGAATTTCTGAAAGAAAACTTTCCCAACCTAATGAATGAGAACCAGCCTATCATACAGGAAGCAGAGAGGACACCGAGTAGACTAGACCCCAGGAAGAACTCACCAAGGCATATAATAGTTAACCTATCCAACTTTGAGGAAAAAGCGAAAATCCTGAGAGCAGCAAGAGAAAAGAGGATGGTCACATATAAGGGTCACAGGTAAGAATATGTGCAGATCTATCAACTGAAACCATGAAGAGGAGAAGAGAGTGGACCAATATTTTCCAGAAGTTGAAGGAAAATAAGGCCTCCCCTAGAATTCTCTACCCTGCAAAGCTATCTATTAAGATAGATGGGGAAATAAGGGTCTTTCAAGATAAGGAAAAACTTAAAGAATATGCTGTGAGACACCCAACTCTGAGGAAAATCCTTGCCGACTCAGTATGGCCAGAAGACCATCATGCACCAAACACAAACAGGAGACCATCCTATACTCCAATCTCACCAAGAAGTCAACTTACTAACCATAATCACCAAGAACACAGCCATAGGTAGAACACAGAACAATAAAGAAGTCCCTAATGAAAACACAACAGAGCTATGAAAAGGGGAGTAAGATAAAAAACACTAAAAAACACAAAAGGCCAGAAATGAACCCACCACAGATTGGAATAATAACTCTAATAGTCAATGGCCTGAACTCCATCATTAAAATAAAAAGGCTGGCTGACTGGCTCAGAAAACATAATGCATCAATCTGTTGTCTGCAGGAAACACATATTAAACTCGTAGACAAGAATAATCTAAGAATAAATGGCTGGAAGAGGATATATCAGGCTAATGATGAATCAAAAAAAGCAGGGGTCGCAATCCTAATCTCAGATGAAACAGACCTCAAGGTTCAAGCCATAAAAGGAGACAAGGAGGGGCACTTTATAATGCTGAAGGGAACACTTCACCAGGAACCAGTGAGCATAATAAATATATACGCATCAAATGAGAAACCCGTGAAATTTGTCAATCAGACTATTCAGAACATGAAAGAAGATATTACAGAATCAACAATTATTGTAGGAGACTTTAACACGCCACTATCAGATAAAGACAGATCTTTGGGAAAGAAGCTCAGCAAAGAGGCTATAGAACTAAATATCACAATAAGACAACTACATATGATGGACATATTCAGTACCTTCCATCCAAACGAAAAAAAAATACACATTCTTCTCAAGCCCACATGACACATTTTCAAAAATTGACCACATGCTGGGACACAAGTCAAGCATAAGTAAATTCAAACACATAGAGATCATACAGACACTTTTCTCTGATCACCATGCCATAAAGCTGGAGATTAATAACAGGACCACTAGTAAAACAAGGGTAAAAAGTTGGAGAATGAATAACGAACTCCTGCGGCATGAATGGGTAATGACCCAGATAAGACGGGAGATCAAAACATTTCTAGATATTAGTGAAAATGAGAATACTACATATCAAAACCTCTGGGATACCGCGAAGGCAGTTTTCAGAGGTAGTCTGATTGCAATAGGAGCATATATGAAAAAGGAAGAGAGGCGTATGGCAGACACACTCTCACAAAAACTTCAGCAACTAGAACAGAGCCAGCAAAATAATCCCTCCAACAGTAAAAGAAAAGAAATAATAAAAATTAGAGCAGAGTTGAACCACTGAGAAAACAAAAAAAAACAATGCAAAAGATTAATATGGCAAAAAGTTGGTTCTTTGAAAGGATCAATAAAATCGGTAGGCCACTGGCAAACCTGACCAAAGAAAAGAAAGAACAAGCAACAATAGACAGAATGAGGAACGAAATGGGGGAAATCACAACAGACCCGAATGAAATTAAACAGATTATCACAAAGTACTATGAAAATCTGTACCCCAACAAGTTCAACAATCTGGAAGACATGGACAAATACCTGGACAAACAATCTTTCCTTAGACTGTCCCAGATAGAGGTCAAAAAACTGAACAAACCCATAACAAGGGAAGAGATCGATATGGTTATCAAGAATTTACCAAAAAAAAAAAACTCCTGGGCCAGACGGCTTCACTGGGGAATTCTATAAGGCTTTCAGGGAGGAGCTGGCACCAGTCCTCCACAAAGTTTTCCAGAGTATAGAGAAGGACGGAAAACTCCCCAACTCATTTTATGAAGCCAGTATAACTTTGATACCTAAACAGGGAAGGGATCCCACAGGAATAGAGAACTATACACCAATATCTTTAATGAACAAAGATGCAAAAATCTTCAACAAGATATTGGCCAATAGAATACAAAAATACATAAAAAGCATAATTCATCAGGATCAGGTAGGATTCATCCCAGAGATGCAGGGATGGTTTAACATCCATAAATCCATCAATATTATACATCATATTGATAACCTGAAGTACAAGAACCATATAATTTCTATAGATGCAGAGAAAGCATTTGACAACATCCAGCACCCTTTCCTAATCAAGACACTCAGACAGATAGGAATAGGACAGTTCCTCAAGTTAATACAAGCTATTTATGAGAAGCCAACAGCTAACATAATAGTCAATGGAGAAAAGACTAAATCAATCCCACTGAAGAAGGGGACTAGACAAGGATGCCCATTATCCCCACTTCTATTCAATATAGTACTCGAGGTCTTAGCAATTAACATAAGACAATGGAAAGACATTCAAGGTATCCAAATGGGAGAGGAGGAGGAGGTCAAGTTATCATTATTCGCTGATGACATGATCCTGTACATCGCAAATCCCAAGAGCTCCACATCCGGAGTACTAACAGCGATAGAGGAATATGGAAGAGTAGCAGGATACAAGATCAACAAACAGAAGTCGATCGGTCTGCTCTACACATCTGACAAGACCACAGAAGAGGAGATCAAGAAAGCAGTTCCATTCACAATAGCCAAGAATAAATTGAAGTACCTAGGGATATACCTGACAAAGAAAACAAAAGACCTATACAAGGAAAACTATAAAACCCTACTACAGGAAACGAAAAGCGACCTCCACAAATGAAGGAACATCCCATGCTCATGGATTGGGAGACTCAATATAATAAAGATGTCTATCCTACCCAGGGCACTCTATAAGTTCGATGCTATCCCGATCCAAATACCAACAGCCTTCTTCAGAGAACTAGAAAAATTGATCACAAACTTCATATGGAGAGGGAAAAAGCCCGGAATTAGCAGGGATCTCCTCAAGGATAAGAACACAGTTGGAGGGTTGGCTTTACCTGACTTTCACACTTACTACAAAGCCACAGTGGTCAAAACAGCATGGTACTGGCATAATGACAGATACACAGATCAATGGAAAAGAATAGAAAACCCAGAAATAAAACCACTAGCATATAGACAACTAATTTTTGACAAGGGCCCCAAAAACATCAAGTGGGAGGGTGATGCTCTGTTTAACAAATGGTGTTAGAGACAATGGAAATTTACGTGTAGGAAAATGAAACAAGATCTCTTCCTCACCCCATGCACAAGAACAAACTCGAGGTGGATCACGGACCTGGAAGTAAAACCACAAACTATCAGGACCATTAGCAAGAGAATCAGGGAAAAATCTAAGAACTTTGACCCAGGGAATACAAAAGCTAACTGCAACAGGACAGGGTACACATTCAGGGGAACCTGAAATTGACAAATGGGACTTATTTAGAATAAAACACATGTGTACATCAAAGGACTTTACCAAGAGGGTAGCCAGGCAACCCACAGACTGGGAGAGGATTTTTGGCAACAGTGCAACAGACAAAGGGCTTATAACAAAAATCTACAATACCCTCATCTCAAGCAAGAAGATGAAAACAAATAAACAAATGAAGGAAGAACTGAAAAGAAGTTTCACTAGAGAGGAGGTCCTTATGGCCAATGAACATATGAGAAAATGCTCCCGCTCACTGGCCATCAGAGAAATGCAAATCAAAACAACCATGAGATATCATCTAACACCCTTAAGGCTAGCCCAGATCAGAAAATCAGAGTGCAACAAATGTTGGAAGGGATGTGGTGGAATAGGAACATTCTACATTGTTGGTGGTCGTGTAGATATGTACAGCCACTGTGGAAATCAGTCTGGCGATATTTAATGAAAATGGAAGTTGAACTACCCTACGATCCAGCTATACCACTATTGGGTATATACCCAGAAGAGGCAAGAAATAAACCACAGCCAGCAGTATGTACGCCAATATTTATTGCAGCACAATTCATAATCGCAAAGACATGGAAGCAAGCTAAATTTCCATCAGTAGATGAATAGATTAGCAAACTCTGGCACATACACAATGGAATACTATGCCTCACTCAAAAGCTCGGATGAACACACGAAACATATCTCTGTGTGGGAAGAACTGGAGGAAATTATGCTAAGCGAAGTTAGTCAATCACAAAAGGAGAAATACTGCATGAGCCCCCTGAGGTAAGTAGAAACAGTATGGTGAGTATAAAAGAAAAAGCTTCTGTACCATAACAATTGGTCCAAGAAGTAGGGTAAGGGGAGGGGGGAGAACCAAACCCAGGGAGGTACACGTTGGATGCAACAGAGTAATGGGAGAAAGATGAACAGGTAGAGGGGATAGGGAGATAAAAGGGAGTTCAAAAA